>WWET01003035.1:177474-187666 GCA_011038615.1 Limnodynastes dumerilii
TCTTTCAGGCCGCTACGAGTATCTGGTGATGCCTTTCGGGTAATGTAATGCCCCAGCGTTGTTTCAGGATTTCATTAATGACGTGTTCAGAGACTTCTTATGAAAGTTTGTAGTGGTCTATCTTGATGACATCTTGATTTTTTCTCCCTCCCTAGAAGAACACTGGAATCATGTTAAACTATTCCTTTCCCGGCTTAGAGAATTCAGGTTGTATGCCAAATTGGAGAAGTGTGACTTTGAAGTTACCAAAGTAACCTTTTTGGGGTACCTATTCAGCGCTTTATGGGGTTTTCTAATTACTACCAGGGATTCATCAAATCCTTCTCCATTTTGATGGCACCTATTTCTGCTTTAACTAAAAAGCACTCTGATCCAATAAGTGGTCTAAAGAGGCGGTAAGAGCCTTTGATGCCTTGAAGAAAGCCTTTGTATCCACTCCCATTTGAAGACATCCTAATCCGTAATTACCATTTATCATTGAAGTTGATGCTTCAGATGTGGGAGCGGGAGCAGTCCTTTTGCAACAGGATTCTCAAGATTCAAGGTGTTTTCCTTGTGCCTACTTTTCCAGACTGTTTTCTCCTGTGGAAAAAAACTACGATGTCGGAAACCGGGAGCTGCTTGCCATTAAGATGGCCTTTGAAGAATGGCTGGAGGGATCTACTCATGTGATTACCATTCTCACTGATCATAAGAATCTTGCGTATATTGAATCAGCCAAACGTCTGAATCCTCGCCAGGCTCGCTGGGCTCTGTTCTTCACCCATTTCAATTTTGTGATTACCTACAGACCTGGCATTTTGAACCACAGGGCGGATGCTCTATCCCGTGCCTTTCTACCCCAACATGGACCCTCCCTCCCACCCTTACCTGTGATTCCTTCTACCTCCATTATAGCTGGATTGACCCAGGGTCCAGAATCCTTGAGGTCCAAAGCCAAGCACCTAAACAAACACTTAAGGATCGATTGTTTGTTCCTAGGGTTTTTAGGAAACAAGCACTTCAGGAAAATCACTCTTGTAGATCAGTTGGCCACTTGGGCATTCAGAAAACAATCAAATCCCTGTCTCGATCAGTGTGGTGGCCTTCTATGATTCAAGACACCAGGGAGTTTGTGAACACTTGTATCCTTTGTGCCAGAAACAAGACTCCACGTTCTCTTCCTTGTGGGTCTTTGCTTCCTCTTCCTATCCCGAATCGTCCATGGACTAATCTGTCCATGGACTTAATTACGGACCTCCCTGAATCCCAAGGTCTCACTACTATCTGGGTGGTGGTCGACAGGTTCAGCAAGATGGCACATTTCATTCCATTACCCGGCTTACCTAATGCTCAGACTCTGGCCAAGCTGTTTACTAAACACATTTTTAGACTTCATGGATTGCCTATGGCAATTGTCCCGGACCGGGGCTCTCAGTTCATCGCATCTTTCTGGAGAGCTTTCTGCAAGTGCTTGGGAATCCAATTCAATTTGTCTTCTGGATATCACCCTCAATCCAATGGCCAAACAGAGAGGGTAAACCAATCCCTGGAACAGTACCTCAGATGCTATGTTTCTAGTTGTCAGGATGATTGGTCCGAGAATATTCCATGGGCAGAATTTGCATACAACAACGCTCATCACTCTTCTATAGCAGTGTCACCATTTTTCTGTGTTCATGGGCATCATCCTAGAGTTAATCATTGTCTCCATGCCACAGCCTTTAGAACCAAGGCGAGAGTTGACCAGCACAGAACTAAAAGTTATTTTAGGGTGGGGGACAGGGTCTGGCTCTCCACTAGGAATATTAGAATAAGGCAGCCTTCTAGAAAATTGGGGCCACGTTTTATTGGACCATTTCGGATCATCAAGAAAATCAACCCACTGGCTTTTAGGCTCAAGTTACATCGTAATCTGAAAATTCTTCCTACTTTCCATGTTTCACTTCTCAAACCTGTTAGGACATCTATGAGATTTCATCAATATCTACTAGTCAGGACTCTCTCGGTTTTGATTAACAATCAGGAGGAATATGAAGTGGAAGAAATCTTTGATTCAAAAAAAGTCAGAAATCAAGTTCATTACCTTATCCATTGGAAAGGGTATGGCCCGGAAGAAAGATCTTGGATCTCAGAAAAGAATTTACATGCTGATAGATAAAAAAAAAATTTTCACAGGAGATTTCCTCTTAAACTCGGTCATTAGGGATATTTTACCCCTCATTTGGGGGGGTACTGTTACATGCCATTCTTCTGAACGGCATGTTCGGCGCTTACCTCATCTCCTTGTGGCCGCTTCCTGTTTCCTCCCTGCCGGGCGCTTGGTTACCTGCATGGCAACCAGTAAACAAATGCACGTGGACGTACGCTGCTGTATCTTTCCTATTGGATGCTTCCCCTCTCTCAGGGGAACATACTATTATAGTGCAGGCATTCTCTGTGTCTTCCTATTAGCTGTCAGCAGGACATCCACTTCCTCTTCCCCTTGGCGCCGATTATAGTTTCTGCCTGTGTCAGTACTGTGATCTGCTACTTACTGTGTGCCTAGTGCTTTTTGCCTAGTGATCTGACCGCTGTTTCCTCCTTCCCAGTTTATCCTGACCTTCCCTGGAGTGCCTGTATATGTTTCCCCTTCGGGGGTCCCGCTGTATGTGTGGGTGTATGCAAGCCCTAGTCCGTCTCATCCAGTCCAGTGAACTTTCTCTTGTCCGCCGTGTCCGGTTCAGTGTTCTGCTTTGTTTGTCACCGGTCGATCCCTTTCTGTCCGGTCTGCATCCCACTTCCTTTATTTCGCCTTCCCGCACATTCTGGTATCCATCTTGGTTTTCCTTTTCCTCTCCTACAAATCCGGTTCAACGGGGCACGACCTGTTATTGGGGCGCTGCAAATTCCATCCCCACCACCAGGGTCTCTGGTGAATACCACCTGATGGCACAGACCCCGTGCCCTGGAAGCCGTCTTCGTAACAGCGCCGCTCAACAAACACACTCCTCTGTCACAGCGACAGCTTGCCTACCATTAAAGCAAGGGGGAGGAGCCACACAGTCCACGTGATGGCTCCTCCTCCTTGCCTTAACTCTAGGCACGCTGCCGCTGTGACAGTAGGGTGAGTTTGGTGATCGGCGCTGGCTCTCCTGTGAGCTGCCCCTACCCCTCCCGACCGGCTCCCACTGTAATGCTGGAGAGGTGAGCAGAGATATGGAGGGGGAGGAGGCTGGTGAGACACTTTGGAGGCACATTTTAGGAGAGCAATTCTACTCCCAGCTGCTTTGAAAATGCGCAGTAGCATTACAATGGTGTGAATGCTACTGTGCATGTGTATGACGGTGAGGAGCAGAATGGCTTTTACATATATAGATTTGGCTGGATCACGACAATATACATTTATCAATTTGCATAAATTAGTGGCACAGTGCAAATGTACAGATTTTTATATTGGAAATGTTTTCATTTCAAGGGCAATATGCCATTTTGGAGGAAATATGGTTTTGTTTTTCCTAATGGAAATCCTATGATTAATTAGCCGCACCCTGTGACCTCTGCCAGCTTTCTGCAGTGCTGATCTATAGCAATCGGTTATTATTTATTTATTAACAGGATTTATATAGTGCTATCAGATTACGTAGCGCTTTATAGAGAATATTTCACATTCACAACAGTCCCTGCCCCATTGGAGCTACATACGAAGGCCCCTCATATACACACACACACACACACACACACACGGGTTAATTTATTCAGCAGACAATTAACCTACCAGCATGTTTTTGGAGTGTGGGAGGAAACCCACACAGGTACAGGGAAAACATGCAAACTCCACACAGATGAGTCCGTGCCCAGGAATCGGATTCATGACCTCAGTGCTGGTTGACACAAGTGTTACTCACTGAGCCACCACGGAACATTAGCCAGACACCCACAAGGACATGCAGATGAACAAAATGGAAATAATCCCTCCATCACCATTACCATCGGTGATACCACTGTCTCCTCCTCCCCTCAACTTTGCCGTCTAGGTGTCATCCTTGACTCCTCACTTTCCTATACCTCACATCCATGCCCTCTCTCATTCTTGCCATTTCCACCTACGCAACATTGCACACATCCATCCCTTCCTCACCAATGAAGCAACCAAAACCCTAATCCACTTGTCATATCACGTCTCAACTACTGTAACCTCCTCATAGTTGGTCTCCCTCTCACCTGTCTTGTTCTCCTTCAATCTATACTCAATGCTGCTTCCTCTTACGCCGCTCTACCTCAGCCTCTCCTTTATGTCAAACCCTCCACTAGCTTCCTGTATGCTTCACACCTCTCTTTAAAATTCTTACCATCACCTTTAAGGCCATCTCCTCACCCACTACTCCCTACCTCTCTTCCCTCATCTCCATGCACACCCTTTCCCGTCCTCTCTGTTCTGCTATCCACCGGTGTCTGACCTCCCTACTAATCACCACATCTCACACCCTTGTCAAGGACTTTTCCCATGCTGCACATCTGCACTGGAATTACCTCCCTTCTTCAGTCAGACTCTCCCCCACATTGCAGGTCTTCAAGCATTCACTCAAAACACACCAGTCCAGGCTAGCCTACCCCTTCTCCACTTAATATCCTCACTGCATCCTATATTTATCTCTTCTCCTTCCTTCCCCCTCTCCTCCACTCATACCAGCAGTCCACTTCCTTCCCCCTCCTTATGTCTTCTGTAAGTTCATCCCTCCCACTTAGTGTGTTAGCTGTTAATGTGAGCAGGGCCTCCATTCTAGTGTTGCCAGCTACCTGCAGCCCTGATCCATAGGGAGCAGTTCAGTAGGACATCAGTCTGACACCCACAAGGGCATGAGCCAGCCATATCAGAGGATACCCAAAAGAAAGCGGTTCAAGCACTGTGAGTAACTTGGTAGTAGTAGCAAGAATCTCCTACAGTGCAGTGGGAGGAGCCAGTAACAGTCAGTTACTGGCTGTAAAAAGGAATCCCTATACCCATGTGGTAGGAGTTATAGCAGAATAATTTGGGATAAGTCGTATCCTGTGGCAACTAGGGCAACCTGACAGGACAATCATCAGGACCTATACAATACTGTATGAACAGGCAGCAGCAGTGGGATCCATGTCCTCTGACAGCTGGTGGCCAGCAGTGGGGTCCACATCCTGTGACAATCATGTTTAAATATATCAATATATTTCTATATAATTTCTAATCTACTTACATAAACATTGTTATAAAAAATCTCTGTACAAATATAAAAACCTGCTTGACAGAAGCCTAGTTTAGTAATGTGAAAAATACTCATACAGTTAATCTGCAGATTTTTATTATCTGTGCCATTGTTGAGATCGCCTATACATTGCATAATACATACAATATGTACCACAGAGTATCACAGATGTCTGTAATTCATGATAAAATATATATGTACATCTTTGAGTGTAATCCAAGAATAGCAAATTGTTCTCTAGTGTTTCAAATAGAGATGAGCGCTGACCCCAAGTTTTGGCTTTGGATCTGTATTCACTTTTGTGTTTTGGTTTTGTCCAAATAAAATGTAATGTTTTGGTTATAGTTATGATCTGTATATTTAAAAAAAAATTGCTAAAAATGCTAAATCATTTAATTTTCTATGTATTTTTGCTCCTAAAACATTATTAACATGCATAACTTTAATTTTCAATCATTCCCAGTTAAATTGAACCACCCCACAGCTCACAAGATTCTTGTTGGCTGTTACATGCTACCAAATATTCTCTATTGGTGGTCCTTTGTGCAAACTGGGTACTATGGCCATTGGCCATGAGTGAAGTGTCTTATCTGTACTCATCAGTCATCAGATCGTTAATTATAGGAGTAACTCTAATTTAAGTTTTCTTATTAATGTTTTTAAAAGTAAATGAAAAAAAATAGAAAATTTTATTAGAAGAAAAAGTATTGATTAAGATTCTTGCAATCTCTGAACTCATGAAATTATTTATATTAATGCTTTTTTCACCTCATTTTATAAGACATTCTTTTTTAAAGAACAGTCAAGTCAAAGTGGAGAGCAGATTTTTAAAAGGAGAATCCGTCTTTTATTTTCTTTAGCCTTTTGCTGGCAGATATCACTTTGACAGCAGAGGTTGTGTTGTAAGTCCAGAACCACAGTTCCAGATTTCAATATACCTTGTATTTGTTGGATGATATAAATTTTCTTGACCGTCTTCCTTATGGAAGCACCACAATGGGTCATATATTTACCCTCAATGGGCCTGATCCAGAGCAACGCTCGCAAGCGAGCGTACGACGAGCGTATGCGAATTTTCGGCAAAAAATTCGCAATGCGCATGCCCAGTATGACAGCTTCCGGTCGCCCGAGCGTCATGAGCGAATAGCGGGCGTATCGTTAGCGTATTTTTCGCTCGCTGGGCGTATTTTTTTTACGATGGTCGGCTGGGCGCCCGTTTTACTACAGGGAGGCGGGGATAGCCATTAAAATTGTACAGTATGGGCGTGCTAAGCGTATTTTCTCAGCGTATTTTGTGCGAATTTTCGTAGGGGCGACGGTCGTACCCAGTGTAGGGTATAGCCGCCGTAAGCAGGGACTTTACTATGGGAGAGCTAGGGGCGTGTAGGTTGATACGCCCGAGCGTACGTTCGCATTCGCCCGTCGTGCGAATTTTCGTAGCGCTGGATCAGGCCCAATGTCAACCTTCATTTTGTGCCTAGTCATCTTTCTTTAGGACCCGAGCGGAAAGTGCTTATTTTTATGTTTGTACTTAGTAGCATTATAAATGCTCCTCATAATTCTGACTAAAATAGAGTATAATGTATGTTCTCGTATATACATTGCCCTCCAAAAATGTAATGAGGTAAATCACATACTACCCTCAAGTGATGCTGTGTCCTGTAACTGGATTTTTTCATAACTAGCGACCGGATCCAGATTTAAGATCGTCAGGTGATTTACGCACGCAATGTGCGTAAATCACCTGAATGAACTGGAGGGCGCATGTGCCCTCCAGATGTTACGCTAGAATTACCATAGTAATCCTAGCGTTTAAACAATCGGACGGAACTTTGCGTGCAAATGGGCTGTGCTTCCCTTCCGCCCACTAAAGCAGGTGGGGGGAAGCATGTAAAGTGTACAGTGTGGGAGGGGGCTCCCACACTGTAGCGGATCAGTGGTCGTACGGACCGCTGATCCACCCGTCGCATTTAAGGCAGGCTTATGGAAGCGTAAGCTGCCATAAAGCCCGCACAACAGAGGGGAGTGACAGGGGGTGTGCACTCCCCTCTGTCTCGCGTAATTTCAGACCCCCGCGCGTACGGAAAGCACGTGGGGGTCTGGATCCGGTCCTAAACCTGTAAACTGAAAAATTGCGTAATTGAGATCAACAAAATGGAGTCATTTGTTAGCCCTCTTCCAGTGTGAGAGGGCCAGAGGAGACCTTTGTGCGGGACAGAGAGGCACCGGGGGAGTGTAGTGCTGTGCAAAACATTGTCAGCAAGCTAATAGCTCCCTGCAGACAGAGGAGGCCAGAAGTGGCTGAAGAAAGAAGAGGAGCTGCTGAAGACTGCGCAAACCCAGCCATTGCTGGGAGGTGGCTGACAGAAAAGGGTGAGGACTTGGCCTTTCCATAAAAGAAAGACTGTAAGCAGCGGTGCTGGAAGAAGAGGACCAGACATCAAGGAAGACAGTGGAGAGTCAGGCAAAAGGCCATTGTAGGTTGTTAGGCAGCAGACCATGGGTGATAGGTTGGGCACTACTCTCTGTGTTTGTTAGGGGATAGCAGGCCCTTATTAGGCTTAAGCCTTATTAAGTTGGGCACTAGGCCCTATATAGACCATCAGTGAGTACAAGGCCCTGGTAGAGGATAGAGGGCAGTGATAGGAGGTCACATGGTGAAGGACAGGTTGCTGTGCCAAGGAGGTAAGTTGTCTCTTGCAGGTAAACCAGCTGCAGACGGAATCGTGTATCAAGTGGGCAAGAGCAATTGGTAAGTACCAATTCCTTTGCCCACGTGGTGTGTGGGTGTGGATAGAACCATAAGGTGTGGGGAATGTTCCATTCCACTCGCCAGGGATTTGTGAAATAGAAGTTGTCTGTGCTGGATTTTCCTTGATGACATTTTATTATCTATTATAAAATAAGTTGAATAAATCGAGCATGAGATGTCTGAAAAAGGCATCCCCTTATCTGTACTGAGGAGCACTGTGATCACTTGATGATCACTATCAAAATTACCATGACCAATGGAGATTTACATGGTATTTTAATGAATGACCATTGCAGTTTCACTAAAACTCCAGTGATACAATTTTTTACAGAAGTGACCCCTTGCAATATGACTCGGCAGGATGAACTAGCAAACATGCACTGTTAGAGGTACTTGAGGACAGAGTTGAGAACATTATATTCGGTGTGAATTACCAGGAGCTGTGATACTAGGAAGAACATGAAGATTATGTACTGAGGCCTCTCCTGTGTGGGCTATGGATGTACCTCAAATTCTCCCACAGGAGGGCATACTCAGACAGACCAACCAGGGAGAGACAATGCAGCAGAGGAAAGTAGCGATGGCCGAGACAGTGGAGCTTGTACTCATTATGGCCACAGTAATTGATAAGAGCTTCGTGAAGACAATAAAAATTAGTTACAATGTTAAAAGGACGTTTGACAGTGCAAACTGACCCAAAGAATTTAATAATACACCATATTACATACATTTTAATAGACCACCCTTGAACCATCACTCAACATGAAGGCTTTGCATGGAGAGATTCAACGACGCTTGTGAAAAAGAGATTATGGTGCTTGTTGTGTTAACCAGGTACAATAATAAAATATACAAAGTTGACGACATAGATTGGTCCACTAAGCCAACAGACAAATTTCCAAAAAAGGACGGCACAGGGAGAGCTGATTGATTTATTCCGGCCCATGCTGGTCAGCACGCTGATGTTGCAGAAGGAGTCTTGTGATGTACCTGTGTTGTCCACCTGCTGCCAGAACTGTAGTAGCAGCCATCAAGCCATGACATTTGATTCCAGGTTGAGTATAAGTCTGCATATGCGGCCGGAGTTTACCGATATGAACTACTGCGCATACCGCGTATACGCAATCTACGTTGCAAAAAGTAACGTAGATATCGTAACAAAATTACTGCACATGCGCAGTAGTTCATATCGGTAAACTCCGGTCGCATATGCAATGCGGCCGGAGGTCTGAATACGGCCCAAGGACATCAAACATCTAGGCACCTCCTCCCTGTAATTTGCGACTTATCAAGTTAAATTCAATACTGGGAGGAACACCCAGTAAGGTCTGAATATGGCCCCTTATCTCTATTGACTTTTGCGCTACAAATGAAACAGATACCTTGACAATTGTTATCAGGATTTGGGTAAAAATATTTCCGGACAGAGGAGCAGAGCTGTAGCTAGAAATTTTGTGCAAGGGGCAAAAAGTGAAAATGGCGCCCTCAACCCTGAATTAGTAACTAGTTTAACCTTAAAAATTAAGTTACTGCCGCCCCACTTCGACTTTCTGCGCTGTGGGACTGCCCCTATCACCCATCCCTAGTTATGGCCCTGCAGAGGAGGTTGATTTTTTTAGTTCTTTACCCAGGAATAACAATGCGCTATTCATGGGCAGAAATTGTTGACCCCTGTCTGACTTTTTTTGACACAAACAACATCATCATTCACATTGCTATCCGCTTGTTCTACAGCACCTTCATCATAATGATCATTATCATTTGTGTCAGATAGACAGTGGCGGGCTGGGCCGGGGGGCACATGCCCCCTGGGCCGCACTGCCGTTAGTTGTTTAGGGCCGCATGGTCTGTCGCTGACTTTTTTTGACCAACATCATCATTCACATTGCTATCCGCTTGTTCTACAGCACCTTCATCATAATGATCATTATCATTTGTGTCAGATAGACAGTGGCGGGCTGGGCCGGGGGGCACATGCCATGCCGGCCGCACTGCCGTTAGTTGTTTAGGGCCGCATGGTCTGTCGCTGACCATGCGGCTGGATGCTTTTAAACATGTTCTCCTGGCCGCAGAGGTTTACATGAGGGCTGGCCTGGCTGCTTGCTAGGATACAAGCCAGCCCTCATGTAAACCGCTGCAGCCGGGACTCAGTCGCAGCAGTTTACACGAGGGCTGACTTGTATCCTAGCAACCAGCCAGCCCTCATGTTAACAGCTGCGGCGAGAACTTAGTCACTGGCGCG
>WWET01003036.1:64590-75132 GCA_011038615.1 Limnodynastes dumerilii
AGAAGATTCTTAAGTGTGAATCAGGTCCTTAATTTCAAGCTTCTTCTTAAGTCTGAATCCAGCCGCTGTTATTTAGGTGAAAGCTAGAATTGAACTGCATCAATCTTTACAGAGAAAAATAGTAGCACCAAAGTTTACTATCTATGATGTCCTATATCTCTGTTCTATTTGCTAGTTCAAGCTTGGCCAACCTGTGGCTCTCCAGGTGTTGTAAAACTACAGGTCCCAGCAAGCTTTAACTGCATGGACATAGCTGATTTCTGTCAAAACATGCCGGGACTCGTAGTTTCAAAACATATGGACAGCCTGCCCTAGACAATAGGAAATGCATTTCATGTAAGTAGATTCAGGTATAGATTTTATTGGGGATATTTACTATCCAAAAACTACTTTTTATTCTTTTTTTTTTTTTTTAAATTCACATTTCCAAACTTGAGGCCGGATCCAGAACTACGTCCGTCTTCCATAGACGGATGTAGTTCAATAAACAGTAGCTACTGCGCATGCGTAGTAGCTATTGTACGTAATCTGCGTATCGTTTTGATACGTAGATTGTGTATATGTGATCTTTTAGACCGCATATATGCAATCTACGTATCGAAACTATACGCAGATTAGGTACAATAGCTACTACGCATGCGCAGTAGCTGTTTATTGAACTACGTCCGTCTGTGGAAGACGGCCGTAGTTCTGGATCCGGCCCATGGAGTTTTTAAGTCATTTGGGATTTTTCTGGTCTCTTTATTTTTGAAATCCTTGGCTGTAAGGTGTATATAACATGTCCCTCCTGTTCTGTTTTATTGTCATACACTGTCTGCAGAACAAATTATGTTCATCTAGTGTAATGGGAAGAAACAATAAAAAATCCAAAAGGCAATGGACTTTTCTGCAAAATGCATGTTTTAATCATATGTAATGTTATACATGTGTAGCATTTATAATATGTTCTTCTTTCCTGTAGGAATGCCTGTGTGTGAAATCATCGCTCCATCCCCTACGTGCTGCCAGATCTTACTCCACAGAATCCTCTGGGTATAAATCCTCTTCTTATTTCATATCTAGAACATTGCTTGTTGGGTATCTGTGGGACATGCAGGGATTTTTACTGCAATAGAGGGAGAATGGAGTGAATGCTTTTCCAATAGCTCAGGGCCGCCGCGCATGTGTCTGTCTGTGCGGGAGATAGGGCAGAGATTGGAAAGGGACAAATGCGATGTGGTTGGAAAAGTCGCTGTGTGGTTCCGTTCAGTCCACTTACTGACAGGATATCTGAATTCTGGACCCTCTACAGAGCAGTAAAATGTCTGATAAACTCTGTGTACATGCTCTTCATATGGATATATAATAGGACACCGAGAGCCTGCCCTCCATGTAGTTATGTTTTGTGTGTATTGCTTTCCCTGCGTTGTGTGTGCATTCAGAGCCGTTGTGACCTTGAAAGGCTGACTCACTTTTAGCAGGGTGCGGAAAATGCAAATAAATGGCTCCTTGCCAGAAATATAGCAGATAAACCCTGCTGCTACCTCCAGGTATAAGGAGGAATGTGCAATCCCTACATCACTTCCTCAACAAGATGGCCGTGTGCTGTAGGCCTTGTCTGGAGACCATGGACATGATCCTGACCTTACATAGAAACATAGAAAGTGACGGCAGATAAGAGCCACATGGCCCATCTAGTCTGCCCATTTGTTTATTGAAAACTATACTGACCCTAGACCCTATTTACCCTCAATTGGGGTTACAATTTAGGATACCCTTATATTTATCCCAAGCATGTTTAAATTGTTCTACTGTATTGGCCTCAACCACCTCAGATGGGAGAATATTCCATTTAACTATCACCCTTTCAGTGAAGTAATTTTTCCGCACATTTCCTTTGAATCTACCACCCTCCAGTTTATATTCATGCCCTCGTGTTCTATTACACCTTTTCTTTTGAAAAGGACCTTCAGGCACAGAGGTGTAAAAGTCCGCATATGAGAGAGGAGTGACCTCCTGTCCCTTCTCGCATAAGGAGTTCTGGACACTTACCTGTCCAGAACCGTGCCTTATACTCTCTGCATCCATCCGAACGCATATCCGTGCTGCCAGCAGATCGCCTGACTTCTGCCAGCAAACCGCCTGACTTCTGCCAGCAGATCGCGGGAGTCGGGTGACCTTAGATCTGGCCGTATGATGTAAATCCAATCCCCTGCACGGAACGTCATAGGTTTATTCAGACAATTATACAAATAAAAACGTGTAGTCTCCAATGGAGAAAAAAGTAATGAAAAAATTCTCAACGCAACTTCCTAGATCACAGAAAAATGTGACCATGTCATAGGCTGGTTCTAATACTGATCCATTTATCATCAGCCGTTTCCTGTGCCTGCTGACATGGCAATCGATAATGTCCGATCCTGTTATATAAATAAACTTTAGAATTGACACTCAGATGAGTCGCAATCAACATAGTTTATTCAGAGGGATTCTTAGTCATGAATCAAGAAAATAATTCTAGACTTTGTCACTATTTACATATTGCACTAACTTCCCCCCTTCTAAAATGGTAATATAATCCATACAATTTATGAAGCCAACTGCTTCTGTGCACAAAACTGCCCTCTTTCTCTTTTTTAATATACTGGGGATAATCCACTAGCGCAGAGCAAAAAGTAGCGCATGCAGGTGTTCCGTGCTAACAATTACTGCGCTTATACACCAAAAGGTGCAAGCACTGCTCCGGATAACACATCTGCTTCTCTTGCATTACTATGTAACAGCAATGCTTGGATTGTATTACAAAATTCTAATAATTAAGCTGCAGCAGAGCCTATAAACACGTCTGTCTGTCTGTCTCTCTCATTTGCAGCCCCTCTGCCGGGAAGATTGTTGGAGCGGGCCTCCTATTCGCTGGAGGAGGAGTTGGCGGCACCGTACTTTATGCAAACTGGGATCCAAAGTTTCGGGAGAATGTGGAAAGATCAATACCTTACTCGGAGAAACTTTTTGAACTCGCTCTTGGTCCTGCACCTTATAACTTACCAGTGCCAAAGAAATCGGTGCGTAGCATCCTCAGGGTCCTGGCTGGGGGGATTTTCTTCCATAATAGAAAAACATGATTGTTGGCAGGAATTTGGGGTTTCACAGCTCAGCTCGTATCACTACAATGCACACTAATGACTTAGATATTAAAGCAGTGTGGATTATGTAATCTAAATGTTTTGTGGAGTTTTACAGAAAAGTTATAAAAGGTTGTTGTTTGTTTTTGACGATTGAAGATCTATAAATCCATATTTTAAGATATAAATAATGAAAAGGTTCTCTCACCCGTGTCTTTGCTAACTGACATTGCTATAGTCCAGGCGCTAGATGTACTAAACTGCATAAAGGGAAACAAAGGATAGCAACCAATCAGATTCTAGATTCTCTAGTATGTAATAGGAAAGTGAGAGCTAGAATCTGATTGGTTGCTATGGACAACATCTTTTCCGTAGTTTAGTAAATCTGGCCCCGTGTCTCGCTTGCCTGCAGGTCTCCAGGTGTTGGGAATTTACAAATCGCAGTATGCAGCGCCAGATAATAAATGGCAGGTTATGCTGGGAATTGTAGTTACACACACTCAGAGCCGGTGGATGAAGACTGCTGCAGTCCATTGATTATATGCTGCAATGACAGCAGGTTACCGGTTAGTGTCTGCTAGAAAGGAGAAGTCTATTTTAGAGGCCGGTTTAGTAGAGGTCATGTCAGGAATGTGTTAGTCAGAGTGCCCTGTGACCTCCTGGGAGAGTGGAGATACTCTGCATGGAATGGGCTGAGAGCTCCGTCCGGTTGGCTTTGATGCTGAGATTGTCTGTTTGTTGTTAGGTGAAGCCTGGCTCAGGACAAAGTCCCTCGTTTATGGAGCACAAGCAGCCCAAAAAAGACAAGATTGAGGCGCCTCCTGCTGGTAGTGAAAGTGTAGAAGGTAAGTCCAATGCCTTCTAAGTTCTGATTGGTCTCAATGTTGGAATATGGCATTTGTTTAAATTTTTATCATAGGACACCGCAGAAAATGATCTGCTTTCCTATAAATGCCTGTGTTGCAAATATCAAGGCACAGGCTGTGACACAGGCTATACTGAAGCCATAGCAACACATTCTTCTCTTATTAAGACAGGGCTTTCCATTTATTATTTTCTTTTTTTTGTCTAGGAGCTAGTTTAAAAATTAAGGCCCCAAGTTTTTTGACACAGAATTTTATGGACAGTTGTGTGTGTATGTGCTTAATTGTTACGCATGATTGTGCATAAAAAAAATAAATAAATGTCATCTATAATCGTTTACTTACCTATTGAAGTCTTCTGTGACTTGCGGTTTTCCCCTTCGGCTTGCGCCGGCTGGCTGGTGGAGAATGACGTAGGTGAGCTTTGGAGAAAGATGCAGCCGGGGAATCTCCTCACTCACCCTGTGGATGGTAAAAGCTGCCGCGGTTGCTCTTGCACGGCAATCCGGTCGCCAGGTCACAATTTATAGTCGCACTGGTGACCGGTGTTTGTCGAGCACTGTGTTAAGAGGTCTGTTTATTAAACTTTATGCTACTTAAAGTAGAAATAGGGCACAAATATTGGAGTTTAATAAAGGAGGCGATTGGATCAGCAAGGTTTTTCATCGGTGATCTAAACAGTGGATGGGATTTCAAGTTATAAAAGGAGGGCAGGGGCTGTGTGTTCCTTGTACTGGTTTACAATTGAAATGTGTTTTTTGCTATTGGGACTGTATCACATGTTGTGCATTTGCATGCAGCCATCACTCTAACCACTAGGAGGTGCGTCAGGCCTGGTCTGCTCTGAGATGCGCTTGTGCAGACCCTCCAACATGACCCATTCCAATAGGTACAAAATACTCTGCTCCTCAGCTTCCAACTGTCAGTGACTATGGTAACCACCTTTGTTGGAGAGACAAATAGTTTTTTCAATATCCGTTCACCAGGTGAGTGACAGTTGGAAGCTCAGGTGTGGAGTATATTGTACCTAATGGAATGGGTCATATTGGAGGGTCTGCTGGTGTATCCTGTCTTGTCCATATTCACTGACCGATCATCTGGACCAGGAGCTGCATGCTTTTACACTGCGTAAGACCAGCTCCTTCACAGCAGCTGAACTTCACCTATCCACTTGTACTGTCACCTAGCAGCTGCCGCCATTTAAACCCGTGATGACATTAAAGGCATGGTGGCTCGGTGAGTAGCACTTGTGCCTTACAGTGCTGAGGTCATGAGTTCGAATCTTGGAATAGGCCTTATGAGTGTATGTTCTCCCCATATCTGTGTAGGTTTCCTCCCACATACTGGTAGGTTAATTAGCTGCTGACCAAAATAAGCTGTGTGTTAGGGACCTTAGTATGTAGCTCCAATGGTGGCATATTCACTGATGTGAATGTCTTATGTTCTCTTTAAAGTACTGCAGACAATTTGTGGCGCCATATAAATAAGATTTGTTTTTAATAATACACCGTCTTTGATCCTTTGTATTGTTCTAATCTTTGAGCCTCTGATGGGAGACCCTTCCGCCTATCAACTATCCTTTTACTGACGTTACAGGCTTATATGCGTTTCCGGTTGGCACAGCACAAGGTCACTGCTGAAATCGCTAAAGTATATTGGGGGAAAAAAAACAAGTAATAAGTAACAATAAGTTCTGGCAGGTTTGTTTTTTTCTGTATACTTTAAGATTTCACCAACGATACAGCTGACCTGGTTGTTCCTGATCACATGACAGGTGTCATTCTAACTATGCTATTGGCCATACTGAGTAATTTAAGTAGCAGTCTGCAGCCATCTCCAGGTTTTGTGAGACTACGAGTACCAGCATGCTTTGCTGTGTGTAAGCAATATCAATGCTGTTAGAGAATGCTGGGTGTTGTAGTTTTAACACCTGTATGGCCACTGGTTGGTCAGATCTGGTCTATACAGTCATTCCCCTGTATATGGCTACAAACGTTCCCTTGTTTCCCACAGAAGCCGAGCACTGTAAGGATTGTAAACACGAGGAGACTTCCCACCTGAAGGAGCGCCCCCCGGAGGAAGTGGCTGCTCGCCTGGTCCAGCAGGAGAAAGCAGAAAAAGAAAAGATTGAATGTACGTCGGCCACTTAAACGACTAGAGGGATTTGATTGGTGGGCGGCCCTGTTCTTTACCTCCAGTAAGATGTGTTGCATATAAATGGTTCCTGTATTCCAGCTATAGCAGCCGTTCTGGAGGAGTCTCTCAGCAACACAGCCCGGGTCACACTCCAGGCCATCACCTCGCAGGAGTCCGCAGTGCAGGCAGTCAACTATCATGCTCAGAAACTACGTGAAGCTATGGATGATTCCCAGGTAAGCGAGGGACCTGCATCTACAGCGATCGTCCAATCCCTGGCTTTCTCATATCCTGCGCGACCAAAAGCTCAACCGTAACCATATATGCACATTGTACAGGATCCAAAGTCCGCAGACGCGCTCTCTACTGTTACAATCCGTGGAGTCAGACGTTCACTTGTTTTTTGTCCTGCGGGATTTTAATAGCGTGGGTTGTTGCATTTAAATTAACAGAACAGCACTGCTAACATGCGGCCGCAATATCCAGACTTTAGAACCTTCGCCAATTTAAGTGGTGATGGCTTGCAAGTTTTAAGGTAGTGTCCCTAAGTCAGATCTCCTCTGTGTATGCACGCTGCGCAATTATAAGTCTTGCTCCTGTCCATTGAGAAAACAAAATGTACCGCAGCACATTGCTTATTAACCAGTAGCTGTCTGTCTAGTCAATCTATCAAGTAGTTACTTGGAAATATGATAAACCAGCAGCTACATGCAAGACTTTTCTGCTCTTGGAGGTCCGAACACTAAACAGTGAGAGTCCCAATGTTGGATCATAGATAATTTGTTTATAAATTAAGTCATCTAGAAGAAAAAGCCTGATGGCTGCTGGTCCCAGACATGTCCCAAAATCAGTCTCTAGGCCAATCAATGGATGCTTGCATGCCAAGGGAGCCAATGAAATTCCTCTGCACGATTCTTATTATGCAGTAGCTAACTGAAAGCAGAATGTCTTTCATCAGCGTGCAGTAGAAATCAGTCTGGTTAAAGAAATGGCATTGACGGGTATTCGTACACCGCTGTCTAGAAAGTATAGTAAATGAAAGAGTAAGTATGGCTAAAGCTTTTCCACTCACCTTGAATGTTTGAAGACCACCGTCAATGTTTCTGTGTGGTTTATGGAAGTACTGCACAGTGTATAGATCATCACTCTCATCTTGTGTATTATGTTTGTTTTTGGCAGATTGTTATAGTTCATTTTGCTGAGTACACACTGGAGCTTTTTCTGCTGATGCTCGTGCAGATCAAACAACAACTTCAGTAGACCTCTTACAAGTGCTGCAGTATTGTCGGAAACAGCATCTGATTTGTTTGATTGCATTTTTGGGAGCTCCTAGTTTTTCAGTGATGTCCCAATGTCAGCAGAAAACATCAGTGTGTACTGACCCCCGATCTTTACTGCAGGGACTCCCATTCATATTGCTGCATAGCGCCACCTTGTGGGCGACCATATCATTGCAGCAAAGGTTTATTTGAACAGTTTGTGAAATGATCGGGGGCATCGTTAAGCAATTCTGAGGTAGTATCATTATTATAGGTTTGATCAGATACTGGATAGACAATGAAGTCTTCAGTGTGTACCCATGTTGTTTGAACTGGATGTGTGAATGGTCTGTCTGTGTGTGTGTGTGTGAGCCTGGTTGGTTGTGACTTCTGTGTCTGCTTTGTACAGGTTCCTGCAGAACAGAAGTCCCTCCAGTGGCGAGAATTGGAGGACGCCTTGAAGGTGCGCAGCAAAGCTGTGGATGAGGCAGCTGATGCTCTTCTCAAAGCAAAGTTCGTATACGTGTTTTATGTACCATGTATGAGCCTCTTGCTTCACGCCAAATCTGCCCTCTGCCACGCTGTTGGATGTGTTTGTATATGGCGCTGGTATAGGCAGCCTGTCACACTGTACGTGTTTTTTAAAAACTACAAATCCCATCATGCATTGCCAGTTATCAGCTATGCCTATGCTGTTGGACCAATGCCGGGTTTGTAGCTTCTGCTTATTCCTGTTCTAGGGACATGTAGTCATTGTTTACTATGTTTATCTAATAGTGACGAGAAAGCATTGCCAGCAACATATGAGTCCTGTACCGTTATATGAGTGCAATGTGTTATACGAAAGCTCCCACAGAAATGAATCGTGTTGTATTGATCGCCCTCTGCTGGCACAATAGTGAATGTATCTCTGTGCTCTGTCTCAGGGAGGAGCTGGAACACATGCAACGCGTGATTGATGACAGCAAGAAGAATTCAATCAATGGCGCAAAGCCCCATATAATGTCAGCCGAGGAGAACCTGCATCGGATGATTGTGGACCTGGATAATGTTGTGAAAAAAGTAATGGGATGGTTTTTATACCTTGTCTCCACTTATTTATCAGCCTTAATTAATATTGTGCCAGCATGTTAGGAAGTGCCATATAAATGTCATAAGACCAATCTTATCTTCTGTGCAAATTCATGAATATTGCCCGTGTGCTGGCAGGAGCATGCTCAGTGCCCTCCTGAGGCCACCAGTGACATCATCAGCCGTTACATTCCAGTACATTTGCTCTGATGATGAGCGACATAAAGTTTTGGTCACAGAAACAGCTGCATTAAATTTGAGATCCAATAAGTGTTGCGTTGCTTTGTACATGGCCCAATGGCACAGTGTTCTGACACACGTTACTGGTTGTTTTTAGGGGGCAGTGGAAATGAGAAATGTACCAAGTGACAGCAGATAAGAGCCACATGGCCCATCCATTCTGCCCATCTGTTTATCTGAAACTATACTGACCCCAGACCCTCAGTTTAGATTTAGGATATCCTTATATTTATCCCAAGCATGTTTACACTGTTACCCTCAACCACCTCAGATAGAAGGCTATTCCACTTATCTATCACCCTTTCAATTAAGTAATTTTTCCGCATATTTCCTCTGCACCTGTCACCCTCTCGTTTT
Source organism: Limnodynastes dumerilii (assembly GCA_011038615.1). Taxonomy (NCBI): domain Eukaryota; kingdom Metazoa; phylum Chordata; class Amphibia; order Anura; family Limnodynastidae; genus Limnodynastes; species Limnodynastes dumerilii. The sequence goes on from WWET01003036.1 coordinate 73,618, forward strand.
ATACATGTTCTCATGTTTTATTACACCTCTTCCTTTGAATGATGCCCCCTCCTCTCCCTGGTTACACTCCTTGATATATGTGAAAGCTGCTATCCTATCCTCCTCCTCTCCCTTCTCTGCTCCAAGCTATACATGATTACTTCCTCTAGCCTTTCTCTGTATGGTGTGTGACACAGGCCATGGACCATTTTAGTTGCTCTTCTTTGCACAGTCTCTAATGTATTTATGTCCTTTTGGAGCTTTGGAATCCAGAACCGATCACCACATTCTAAGTTGATCTCACCCCTTGTCCCTGCCTTGTAGGTTCAGAAGTCTCAGTCTGAAGCAAAGATCATGGCTCAGTACCACGAGTTGGTGGCCGTGGCCAGAGAGGGTTTCCAGAAGGAGCTGGATAGTATAACCCCAGAGGTACAGCCTGGCTGGAAAGGGTTAAGTAAGTGTCCGCAACGTCTGTGTGTTCGCCGCCAGGGCTGCGCTGTGCTGAATTGCTGACGCTTCTGTTGCGCGATATTGCCTATTGGGGAGGAGTTTCCGGATATAAGAGATGCTGTGATTTTCTATGCAGTAACGGCTGCTGTATGTCGTGAGACAAGACGTGATGCTTATCGCATATCTGTGTCTTATTGCTATGTAGGACTGGTGTTTCTATGCTGCTTGGTATTGGGGGGTGTGTACTGTACGTTTGGGCTGCAGACTACATGTATTATGCTGAGCAAGTACCTGGTTTGACCATTGCATGTGGTGTCTTCATCCTGCAGACGGCTTCCCGAGCCAGGGAGTCACCCAATGATTGATTTGCATATTAAATGCCATAAACTAGCAATTTCTATATTTACATTGTCCTAGCAAAGCAGCCCTGAGAAGGAGAAAGCTAAATATCCGACATGTCCAAAAAGGGAAAGCTGTTTGTCCATCTATTCCCTCTCTCCACGCTCTTCTCTTTATCTTATCAGGCTGTAATAAAGCGACGGCCTTACTATCTTTTACACTCAAGTCTTTGGTTTCTGCTGCTTCCCAATAGATCTGTTATGGAGAGACAGTCGCTCACAGATCCCTTCCGTGGTCTCGTGATTGAGAGAAGGGGCTTCTGTAAATAGATAGGGGTTCAAAGCCTCTGTTCTCTGTATATCATGTCATGGCTGCTATGAATTACATAAGAGAGATCCGGATCCAGACCGCAGTACCCTCAGGATGTTCAAGTCTACACAGCGGAGGCTTATGTATGCAAAGGGTGACCCTAGATTCCATGCGTGCCAGGGTAGTACACTTCCTTCACACCTAAGCCTGCCCTAACTTTGACGCAAGTGTGCCAAGCCCTTGCTGCCCTTATTGTATGATTTAAATCAACTAAATCAACTACTAACTAACGTGTTGATGGACAGTGGAATCCCAGCTGACATAAAGAAAACTAGTGACACAGGTGCATAAAGATAATTTGTAGCTTTAATTACAAATACCGTTCATGAGTTACATATAATGAATATAAGTGGTACATATCTCTCTTCATAGTGTAGG
>WWET01003036.1:75150-85218 GCA_011038615.1 Limnodynastes dumerilii
GAATGGGATGAAGGCCTGTTGATTTAATAAATAGTGAGGATATAGATATGTGATTGTTAAAGAAGAATATGACATATATGACGTGACCCTGGTTGGTAACAGAACGTTATTTCTGTGTAACTAGTAGTATTGTGAACCATGGTCCGTGGGCTCAGAATAAGTGGCCTAATCTTAGCAATGTAGAGTCTTTGGTCCAGATTTACTAAGCTGTGGGTTTTGAAAGAGTGGAGAGTTTGCCCACAACAACCAATTAGATTCTAGATCGTATTTAACTATTTCATTCTAGCAAATGTCAGCTAGAGTCTGATTGGTTGCTATGGGCAAACTCTCCACCCTTTCAAAACTCACAGCTTAGTAAATCTGGGCCTTGGTGATGTGTTCTTAACATGTTGTGTTTATATCATTGAAATAAAAAGGATCCATCCGTGTGTTTTCACACATTACATTCACATTGATCCTAATTCAAAGTTTCAACGTTTGTGAATCTGAACACGGGATGTGCGGGGATCAGAGACCCGCTGTGCCCGAGCGATCACACCGCTATCCACGTCCCTTGCACGAGCTACACAGACCCATAGCCTTCCTCACGTTTTTCCACTTGTGCAGGATAAAATGGCGTCTGTTGAGAGGTCTGGATTGGTATCCAGGCCATTAGCGTGCTGTTACTGTACGTGTGCAGTACTATGTCCCGGCCACTTGGGAGCGCATGCTGTTCCCCTTTCTGTAGCGTGACTAGGCGTGCTAACCCCGGGTGACTAATAGCTTGGTTACTGCTGGACGTGCATGCTGACCCCTTATAACCTAGGATAATAGATGATGTTTATTGTAATCTAGCGGCCTCCTCTGTGAATGGGGAGCAATGAGATTTTCTAGGTTCTTGCTCTCTACTGTGAGCTGGTCACATGACTTAGTCACATTAGGCACCTGATTCATACTTTTGGAATCTCCCGAAATGACGCGTCTACGTGCGTCGTAGGTCATCTACCAGTTAGGTACATAGATTGACTCTGTGCGGTCTTTAAAGATCACACAGAGTAGTTTAGGAAGGAGCAGGCGTGCTGATGCCACCTCGGCTAGTGGTTAGTTAGAAGTGGGAGGGATTTAAATCCGGGCAGAGGCAATGTCCGTTAAGAAGGAAACTACGCACGGTAAGATAACGTAGCCCTATGACACTCTTAAGCACCATACGGTACCTAACAGGGCTCGGATTAGGGGCGGGACGAGGGAGTTGGGTGCGGTTCTGTTCTGAGTACAGTCCATTGTCATCAAGCTCCACCCCTATTGGCTAAGACATTGTAATGAAATCATTGTTCTTGAGGTTCGGATGCTTTTATGGCATATCCCACCCTCTTAGTCATGTGACATGTAAACCTCGCACAGCCGATAAAGAATAGGTGAGCATGCTGCATACCGGTGTGTTGCATTCTCCGCTTACATAGCGTAACATGATGCATGCAGAATATAAGGGGTAAAACATGCCTGATCTCTAGATCTAATCTGAGGCCTCCAGCCTGGGATATTGCCCTGCCCTTTAGTGACAGCCTCCAACAAATCTTGTCTTCTGCATGAGGAAAAAGCTAATCTACAGAATGGGTGTATCGTTTCTATGGGATGCTGGTAACCTTTGTAGCTACTTATGTTTTTCACTATTCATGTCCTTTGATTCCTTTTTGTTGTTATCCTATATGGTTTTTAGTGTTTTGTGTTTGTAAGATGGTGCTGTTCTGTTACGTCTGTCTGTAATGCACGGTCTCGTCTGCTCTGTGGGGTATAATAATAATAATAATTATTATCCTTTATAGGACACCACAAGGGCTCTGCAACACCTTGTAAAGTACAGAAACAGTGTGAATAAAACCGTAGAGTAAATTGACACAAAAGTACAGAACATTTCAGGACATGGGCCCATACATCCGGTACTCTGAATACAGGCCGTGCTGCATTAACAGTCATAATACCCAAATAAGCAGCAGGGTGACCTACCAATGGGGGAGGGAATGGGTGCCATTGTAGGGGAGCAGATGGTGGTCTGTGCGAGGAAAGGAAAAGCACATGAGGGTGCTGCTCATCAGAGCTTGCAATCTAAAGGTAAAGACAATACTGGCGGGAGAACGTGTATGTGGAACATGCGAGTCAGCAGATAGAAGGACTTGTTTATCTGACGTAAGCCATTTATTGTGACACCGTTCATCCGCATAGCTTACAAACAGACCTGGAACACGACACATCCATCTTACAGAAGTGTCTCTGCTCCTGACCCCTGACATCGCTCCCAGTATGTCTCACCAGTAGCCCTCTGCTTATCATGGCGTCTTGCTTGGTCTCAGGTGTTCTTTGATCTATATAGATAGAATATGAGGGGATTGGGCGTTAATTGGAAAGAGCGGACGTTTCCCTGCACCCAAATGTGTGCTCTGGTAATGGAAATATTTGAAATCCCAGAAGCCTGATAGTCACTTTACTACACCCAATGTGCCTGATCCAGACAACGCTCGGCTGCGTTTTTACATAAGCGTAAAAACGTCCATTTGTACTTACTGCGCATGCATGGGGCAGATGTTGCGTTCTGTGAATCTAAGCATATGGGCCTTGATCGTAACAGCTTCGTATTTAGGCTCGGGGGGGAGTGGGGGTGCGGTGCCTGCCATAAGAAATCCTTAAATACGCACTGAGGGCGGAGTGAGGCATTTAAATCGTACAGTATGGGCGTTCTAAGCGTCGTAACTACACAATGAGCTTACAGATGCACGCGGTTACGATCAGAAAAGTTAGGGTAGCGTTTGCTGGAAAGCAAAACAAAGTACGACCAAGGGGAGTGCCGAGGGGGTGCATCGTAGGCACGCTGGTGTAAATGCATTACGCTCATGAGCGTAGGTCTGGATCAGGCCCAATGCCTGGAATGATATTGGGAGGATGGCAGCGGCCCGTGGCATGGAGGAGGGTGATGTATTTCTGCACGTGCATTGTGTCTGTTTGCTTTAACCTCTCTAAACCTTCCTTTTTCTTTGTTACAGACATTTCCGATGTAGGTGAGTTCTGTTTCTCTGTCTATAACACTGGTTCCCTGCGCTCGCTCTCTCTCATATGTGTAACCTGTACCGTGCACGTCCGTCACATGACCAACACCAGGTGACCTCTCAGGTGTCCTTGGTCTGTTTCTACCCAAGGTCAAACTTTCAGCTACAAGGATGTAAAACTTAGCCGATGCCACAGCAATAAGTGAACGACTAAACCGTCTGGGACCTTTTGTTGGTTATACGATTTGTAAGGAGTACTTAGCGCAGGTCTTGATGCAAGAAGGAATACGTTTAGAAGGGAATGGGACCGGATGGGAACGGGAATAAGATTAGAAGGGGACCAGATGCTTGGAGCTTGTACAGCCGATAGACTCTGGATAAGATGCTGTGAAAGGTTATCAGCCTTGACTTAAAACTTCTACACAGACACTAACATCCATAGAGCTGAATACACAGATTCGTTTTTATATACTTATTTATAATCCTTATTGGTTTTATATTGGGCTTCAGGGAAAATAGAGTTATTCTCCATTATTACAAACATAGGGGTAGATCCAGACCTAAGTACGATGGCCGCCGACATAAAATCACCTATTTGTAAGTACTGCGCATGGCAGATGTTATACATGGGAGGGAGGCGTTTCATTTGTGCAGTAGGGGCCGTCGTTACGTACGTGAATCCATTGCGTACGTAAAGCGACCAAAGTATGTGCATAGCAAATACGCTACGCAATGTAACGTGACAAGCACTTAGGCCCATATTCAGAGTACCAGATGTAAACCATATACGTCCGGTGTTTAGCGATTTTTACTACTGCGCGTGCGTAGTCATTTTTTAAACGGAATCTACGTATCTTTTTCTTGCGTAGATTGCGTAAATGCGGTCTGAAAGACCGCATTACGTAGATTCCGTTTAAAAAATGACTACGCACGCGCAGTAGTAAAAATCGCTAAACACCGGACATATATGTTATACGTCTGATACTCTGAATATGGGCCTAAGTGCTTGTCACGTTACATTGCGTAGCGTATTTGCTATGCACTCCCCTCGCTAGTACTTTGGTCGTACATTTTAAGGACCAGATTTACTAAACTGCGGGTTTGGAAAAGTGGAGATGTTGCCCATAGCAACCAATCAGATCCTAGCTGACATTCTCTAGTATGAAATAGGAAAATGAGAGCTAGAATCTGGTTACTATGGGCAACATCTGCACTATTCCTATCCTTCAGCTTGGTAAATCTGGCCCTAAGGGTCTACTTTAATATTAACTGTGGGAGACGCACCCTGTCCTATGACATCCATTCTAATTGTCCATCTTCCATGCAGCGGGCAAGCTGAGCGCTGAAGACCTGAACTCCCTCATCGCGCACGCCCACCGGCGCATCGACCAATTACACAAGCAGCTGGCAGAGTATCGGGTGCGGGAGCAGCAGCATATAGAGGTGGCCCTGGAGAAGCAGAAACTGGAGGATAAGAAAGCGCTGGAATCTGCCGTGTCCAAGGCCCTGGAGCACTACCGCTCTGAGATCCAACTGGAGCAAGACAAGAAGGTACTGGACGTGATTGGTAGATGGGATGCACCAATCATATTTTAGCTGCTGTGGCTTTGTTGGGTGTTGGCTGTTCTTTGCTTTGCATTCGTGAGCTATGTTATATTCTTTTTATGTATGTAGACTGTACTGTCTGTAGTGTCTGAGGTCTGCTCTGTCCTGGTCTAGCTAGGTTATGATGAATGACCTTCTATATTACTGTATAAGCCAGTCACAGGCAATCCAGAGGGCCTCACATTCCCTATAATCTTTGCGATAAGTACATGCAAGTGTTACAAGCTGTACCAGACAAATCTGATTAATGTAGAAAGGGGCTAATGGCTCGTGAGGGTGAGCTGTTACCTATCACTCTATAATGCAGGCATTGGCATCCTGCTGATCCAGGTGTTGGGAAACTACAAGATCCATCATGCTTGGACAGGTGTCTGCTAAACTTGTGCAGTTAACGCATGCTGGGATTTGTAGTCTCACGATACCTGGAGAACCACAGATTACTTATTTACTCTTTAAGGGGTCATGGCTGCATTTACTCACCTCTTAAAGCAGGACACAGTGTAAAGACCTGGAAGGGGAATGATTGGACCAGACATAAAGCTGATGCCAGTGATGTTCCTGCAAGGTCACAGGGGCGATCTGGAACATGCTATTGGAGGAGTCTCTTATCTAGGACAGAGCTATAGAATGTTGGCGTTGCCTGTAGATATCGGTGACTCCGGCTCGTGTCTCCGTGTTTGGGTTCTGATAGTGTCTGGGATCTGATATTTTGCAGGTTGAGGAAGTGCGGGAGGTGATGGAGGCGGAGATGAGAACGCAGATGCGCAGACAAGCGGCCGCGCACAGTGACCACCTGCGCGATGTCATCAGTGTACAGGAGCAGGAGCTGAAGGCGGAGTTCCAGCAGGTGAGGTTACATCACAGGACTAGAAGGATGTGCTGTATATACATGGACATTGTGACGTGCTGTGTATCCGCAGAGCCTGTACATTTATCTATGTGGTGTGTGTGTGTATATATAGACACTGTGGCTTGCTGTGTATCTGTACAGCCTGTACATTTATGTATTGGGTGCTGTGTATCTGTACATTTATGTATGTGGTATTTTGTATCTGTACGTTTATGCATTGGGTGCTGTATCTGTACGTTTATGCATTGGGTGCTGTGTCTGTACATTTATGCATTGGGCGCTGTGTCTGTACATTTATGCATTGGGCGCTGTGTATCTGTACATTTATGCATTGGGCGCTGTGTATCTGATTGGGCGCTGTGTATCTGTACATTTATGCATTGGGCGCTGTGTATCTGTACATTTATGTATTGGGCGCTGTGTCTCTAGAGCCTGTACATTTATGTATTGGGCGCTGTGTCTCTAGAGCCTGTACATTTATGTATTGGGCGCTGTGTCTCTGTAGAACCTGTCTGAGAAGCTTTCGGAGCAAGAAATGCAGTTCAGACGCCTCTCTCAGGAACAGCTGGACGGCTTCACGCTGGATATAAACACGGCCTACGCCAGGCTGAAGGGCATCGAGCAGGCTGTGGAAGGTAACACAACACTACTTCCTATATCTGTACTGCACAGTGTTATGTCTGCAAGTCACTGCCATATACAGACCCTCTATTCCATTGTGTGTTATCTAGGATGCCTTTTAAATCAACAACAAATGTATCTTCCCCTATTTGTATAATACACATTTACCTCTTATACATGAACTAGGTTACAATAATGTACATATTACTGTGGTTTCTTTGATCCCAGAGTGGGTTATTTTAGGTTGGGCTCATTCTGTGTCAGTACAATAATATACAGCGCTATGAACATGAGGATAAAGTCCTCTGATCTTCCTCATAGCGGGTTGGACCCAGAGTCTGCTGCTGTTACGATCCTACTACTTCCGCAACAGCCTTACGATCGTGAATCCTAAAGACTGTATGTGCGAGGGGCGATCACCCTACCTAAATGTTAACTACTGCGTTGGTGCATAATGACAGATGATCCATAAGTGCTTGTCCAGTCCCTTACTGTATGATTAGCATCCATACGCGTTGTACACATTGCCATCGGTAAGGCTTCTGTGCGTAAGCCTGGATCATGAAGATTCGGATCTGTGCGGAAAACCTTTAGCTAACGCATGTGCAGTGTCGAAACGCGTGAGTATCTGCATTCAAATTGCATAAAACGGCCACGTTTCGTAATTATTCTGCCCAGAATGTAGAAGGGAGTAACGCAAATCACTTACACTAATCTGTCAGATTTAGGGGTCAGGTCGCAACCCTAAAAACTTCATTAATAGCTCCCCCACCCCCTCTCTCTCTCTCTCTCCCTGTCTCTGCAGGGAGACCGTCCAGTTATCAGACCCATTAAGCTTCTGACCTGTCAGGACACCTCTGTGATCCATCCCTTGGTGTTTAATAGTCCTATAGCTTATTGGGAGATTCCCCTCGTACCTTGCACATGATGCTCACGTGAGCTATAACGACAATGCTTTCTTATTATACAGGACATGCCGTCGCGGAGGAGGAAGCTAGGAAGGCCCACCATTTATGGCTCTCCATCGAAGCGTTAAAATTTACCTTGAGAACGGCCAGCGGTACCAGCCCCACGGAGCCCCTAGAGAGCGCGATCCAGGGAATTAAAGCCAGCTGCTCCAACAACGAATTCACCGAAGCCCTGACCACCTCCATCCCCCAGGAGTCCCTGCACCGCGGCGTGTACAGCGAGGAGGCACTCAGAGCGCGTTTTTATTCCGTCCGCAATCTAGCCCGCCGTGTGGCCCTCATTGACGAAACCAGGAACAGCCTGTACCAGTACTTCCTCTCTTACCTACAATCCTTCCTCGTATTCGAACCCAAACAACTCCAGCCCCCCGGCGAGCTGACCTGCGAGGATCTGGACACGTTTAAACTGCTCTCTTACGCCTCCTACTGCATCGAACACGGGGATCTTGAGCTAGCTGCAAAATTTGTCAATCAGTTAAAAGGAGAGTCCAGAAGGGTTGCCCACGACTGGTTAAACGAAGCCCGTCTGACCCTGGAAACCAAGCAGGCCATCGATATCTTGTCTGCTTACGCCAGCGCAGTCGGTTTGGGAACGACACAAGTACAATAAACACGTGGGGAATGTTTAACGGAAAGCAGCATTTTTGCAGCGTTGATGGCGTCGTGTCCCCTTTCACCAGACACGGAACCCACCCACCCACTCACGTTCTGAGTAAACATATCAAAAACCCTATTTGTTATAATCTCTCCTCGCCTGCAGCACTCTCCTTTATCAGGTCCGCAAACTCCACCAGTAAGGTTCCCTGTAGCCTGTATTACGTTTTTAAGTTTTCAGGTTTTACTGATCTAACCAAAATAATATAATTTATCGTTGCCACCTGGAACACCTGAATAAAATGGAAATCCCATTCAGTGACTATTGTGATTGTTTTACTCAGTTATTATGCGGGTGGGAGTTTTCTGCGTCTTTATTTTGGAGTCCGTACATTACATTATCTTTCCACCTTGCTTTCTTCTATCCATATAGCAATAATGATGCGACACAGCATAGGGCAAGCCCAGCACATTCAGATTAAACCATATTCTAGTGAACTGTCACAGTGAAATTGTTATAAATAATCGAGGTAGGGCAGCGTGTTCTGAAAGCTATCCACTATGCCTATACTCCAACAGCATGCTGGCACTTTTTGTTTTATAAGACCTGGAGAGCTGGAGAGCTTAACGTTTGGCATTTCTGATTCGCAATACTGCGTGTAGGAGAGCAGGGCTAACCCTACTCACCATGCGTATCTCATAAGCGAAAAAGGGAAGGAAATGGCTACTTGCTCCTAAACATATATTTTCTCTATATAAAAACCTAAGCACTAGAAACTGATGAGGCTCTCTGCCTCCAAGCCTCAGTAACACGTGGTAGAAATGGTAAAAAGAATATCAGTCAGCGCTAGATAGACAGAGTAAATTATAAACACATCAATTACTAAAATATAAATTTAATAGTACAAATAATTAGAGAAAATAAATATAAGTAATAATATTTCAATGTAGCTTAATAGCTTGCCAAATAATTCACTTAACGAATTCTAAAAAATTAAACATTAAATGGACATGCAAAACCTTTTTGAAAAGGTCTCTAATAAAGAGACAGTGTAATTGCTAATAAAACAGTGCAAAGTTTAAAACATCCGTTAATGTTGATAAGTGAAAAAAAGCAAAATCCTCCAAAAAAATAAATAAAAAAAATGTGGACCACAGAGTTCCTATTATCCTTTGCAATAATGCATATAGTGTTTTAGGGTAATTGTTGTAATGACTCCCTTAAGCAATGGAAAAATATGAGTCCAGTAGTGCAGAGAAACAACGGTCCGTGGAACACAAGGAATGTTAGCAGGTGCTTAAAGGTTTTAATCCTGGACAATTCAGCGTTTCAGTGTTTGAATATGCAAGCCCAAATATTTGACCGAATAGAGTATATGCACGTGTTGACCATAGAATGACAAGTCCAAAGTAGCAAGTGGAGCTTACTCATGTATAGAAATAGTGCAACGGTGTAATAGTTACTCACGGTCTAGTATGGGCTTTCCGTTGTCATTATAGAAGTTTGACCCGCTTCTCTGAAGCAAGGAGCGCCGCACGGCTTCTCCAGAGCCACCGATTGTGGGAACAATAGTTAGCTATATTCAGCACATCCAGTGTCGCTGCTGTGTTTAGGTCAATCAGGTCTGCACCAATACCACACTTGTCATGGTCCGCGAATCGTGAATGAGGATATAGGAAAAATATATTTGAAGCACCTTAACGCGTTTCACGGTCTCGACTGGCCGTTTCCTCAGAAGGATTTTAGATTCATGATCCACAGCTGTCAGTCTCCTCCTTTTAAAGCCCCTTAATTGGTTGGAACGGGCAGGGGAGCACAATGATTTTTTTGTATATTGGAAACTTGTTTTAAATAACAGCTTAAGTTTGTACAAATAAATAAACAATCATAATAATATCACAAATGAAGAATAAAAAGCATGTGTTAAATAAGCATTCAAAAATGTAAAATATAATCTAACAAACGTCATGTAAATTGTTTTATATTATGAACTCCATCACACACAGAGTGTGAAGTCACATTCAAAATAGACTGTTTGATCTAATAAATTCCAATTAATAATTCTTGGTTTCTGATTTATAAATATGATTTATAAATAAATGATACAGTAAACCTGAATTAACAATATTAAAAATAAAAACGAATAAATATATAAAATAAATAAAAATAAGACAAAAAATTTGATCTAATCCAATTAATAATTCTTGGTTTCTGATTTATAAATATGATTTATAAATAAATGATACAGTAAACCTGAATTAACAATATTATATTATGCATCACACACAGAGTGTGAAGTCACATTCAAAATAGACTGTTTGATCTAATAAATTCCAATTAATAATTCTTGGTTTCTGATTTATAAATATGATTTATAAATAAATGATACAGTAAACCTGAATTAACATAACA
>WWET01003036.1:87624-100213 GCA_011038615.1 Limnodynastes dumerilii
GCCGTACTAGCGACGGCGGCCGTAGCTCTGGATCAGACCCATCGTAATTGCAATGGAGCCTTCTGAAATTCGTGTGTAAGGTAGAGACACTGGCAAGGTTGCCTCTCAGGTGATTACATCTGTGAGAATACTTAGGATTCTGAAAACAGATTATCTGATACATATACAGTTGAATTAATTAGACCCATCTACTAATGTATTCCTGTTCTTTTTCCCTGTCTATACATGTTAACCAAATGAATAACCATTGTGATAACCAGTGGGACCAGGGTGCAACAGATGTGTTTGTTGATTTTCTCCCAGATATATAAGGTGGTTTATAAGATGACCATGGTCCTGGTTCAGACTTAAGAAGGAGCTTAAAATTGAGAGGAAAGTTACTCCTGGACTAAACCATGTTGATTGCAGGGCAGTGATATTTCATCTGTTACAAACAGTATTAGAGTTGAGGTGATGTTTCCTGTCCCAAGTCTAAATAACAGTGTGATAGTAAAGCTGGTCAGTATGTGTGCAGTAAGCAATTAAATTATATAACCCTGCATGCAAAGACTACAATTACCTTGACTCCCTCTGAAATTATATTATTATTCAGATGATATGGCATACAAAGTTTCATACAAAGAGTTTCTTATTGTGCCAGTCTTGTGTATTTTAGTAAAAAAAATACTGTCTACACCAGACCTGAGATATAATGCTATACATCAGGTTTATATTTCTCAGATCGCCTTTCTTTCTTTACTTATAACATTCTCTAAAATATTCAGTCTCACTCCAAATTATCACCACAATCTATAGCAACCATATTCTGCTTGTGATCCAGGTCTTTCTCTTGCTAACTTAACATCTATCCAAAAACATTGGCATGTGAAGGAGCACATTTAGCACCCATAGCTGTACCATAAGTTCTTAGAAAACACAATCTTCACATATGAAAGTGGTGGGGAAAACCCCAATAAACTTTTAAGGACTTCTGCAAATGGTTCAAATTAATAGGCTTGAGAGCTTTTAGATTTGTGAGATTTAAATGAACTGATGTGAAATCTATAAAGTGGTCTTCTTGGGATAACCGTTTCTCACCATAGAGTACCCTTGAGAACACCACTGATAAGATTAATTTAGCAGTAATTCTTGATATATAGCCACAGAATGGCCAGGTTACAGGTTTATTCTACTGCAGTTAGTTGTACATTATTTGAGGATTTTAGGACATGGGGCTGGATCCAGACTTAAGAAGGAGCTTAAAATTGAGAGGAAAGTTACTCCTGTGCAAAACCATGATTGCAGGGGAGTCGTAGTTCATCTGTTGCAAACAGTATTAGAGTTGAGAGGTGATGTTTCCTATCCCAAGTCTAAATATCAGTGTGATAGTAACGCTGGTCAGTATCTGTGTGCAGTAAGCAATTAAATTAAATAACCCTGCATACGAAGAATACAATTACCTTGACTCCCCCTGAAATGAACATGGTTTTTCCCAGGTGTAACCTTCCTCTCTTAATTTCAAGCTCCTTATTAAGTCTGGATCCAGCCCATGGATACTAACTTTTGCAAATGAATATCGGAGAGATTTTGATAGCACCATCAAGGTGTTGCACCAAAGGGGTATGTGGTCTTGCTCCACCTATGGGTGTGTCTAGTGCTGCCAGGAAAAAGATTTCTCTAAAAATGGCAGCATCAGTATTTATTGTTTGTTAAATTGTCAGTGAATAATTAGTTTCAGTATTATTGTGAAGACTGAATAGGATCCGCTGACGACTTCATTTTTATACAAATGATAAAAGTTGGTGACACTGCAGCTAATTAAGAAGAGACCAACATGTATTTATTTCTCCATTATTGACATCATGTTGTCTTAGATAATGGCCAGTCTCTGATAACATCTTGGCCTCCATGAAAATGGCTGCTTCCACAGGCCTCAATGCAGTAAAATAGGACACAATTTCTAATTCTATCATACTGCATTGACTGCTGGAACTGAATCAACATCCGGGATATTGCCAAACACTTCAGGGAGATCACCGACTCTTCAGGGAGTCTCCCTGATATTCAGGGAGAGTTGACATCTATATTTTTCATGGTAGCAACTGACCACTCCTGGTTCTGTCTAGACACTGGCTGTTATAGAAATGGTTTAACACCCTTACTATGCCCAGATAAAGGAATGAGCACTTTGCCCAATCGCTTTGGAATGAGACCTGCTGAGAAGCAGAGACACAGACAGACAACTGGTGGATTGTTGACTCCTCCATCTAGCATTGTAAATAGTGGGTGAAACACACTCCATACAGGGTCATTTCCCTTTCCTTCATGGCTTCTTTAAGTCTGGGCTGGAAGATTTCATTCAGTATCCAGACCCTCCAACATGACCCATTCCATTAGGTACAATATAGTCCGCTCCTGAGCTTCCAACTGTTACTCACCTGTTTAAATGAATTAACTGATATTCAAAGAAAAAAAACAATTTGCCTCTTCAACAAAGGTGGTTACCATAGTAACCAACGGATGGAAACTGAGGAGCAGAGAATTTTGTACCTAATGGAATGGGTCATGTTGGAAAGTATGAGTAACCACCTTGAATACTTCCAGGACATTGGTCCCAAGGTCTGACAGCAAATCAGTTAAATGAAGAATAACCACGCACCTCAAGCATTGCATTTACTGCCACAGCCAGGGGGCAGCATCGTGGCAAGATTCATTAAAAACCTTATAGGGTTTAACCCAGTGATGGTTAACCTGTGACACTCTAGGTGTTGTGAAACTACAATTCCCATCATGCTTTGTCAGGTATCCGCTATGCTTTTGTAGTTAAGGCATGCTGGGACTCGTAGTTTCACAACACCTAGAGTGTCACAGGTTACAGGGTCATTTCCCTTCCCTTCGTGGCTTCTTTAAGTCTGGGCTGGAAGATTTCATTCAGTATGCAGACCCTCCAACATGACCCATTCCATTAGGTACAATATAGTCCGCTCCTGAGCTTCCAACTGTCACACTCACCTGTTTGAATATCAGTTAATTCATTTAAAGAAAAAAAAAACGATTTGCCTCTTCAACAAAGGTGGTTACCATAGTAACCAACAGATGGAAACTGAGGAGCAGAGAATATTGTACCTAACAGAATGGGTCATGTTGGAGAGTATGAGTCACCACCTTGAATACATCCAGGACGTTGGTCCCAAGGTCTGACAGCTAATCCGTTAAATGTGGCTTCAGAAGAATAACCATGCACCTCAAGCATTGCATTTACAGCCACAGCCAGGGGCAGCATCGTGACAAGATTCATTAAAAACCTTATAGGGTTTAACCTGTGGCTCTCCAGGTGTTGCGAAACTACATGTCCCAGCTTGCTTTACCTGCACAGGCATAGTTTATAACGTACAAAGCATGCCAAGACTCGTAGTTTGGCCAGGCCTGGTCTAGATTCAATATACAAGTACAATAAGATGTATTCCTTACAACATAATAAGTCACAGTATTAAACAGTTATTTAAGCAGGGAAAGTCACATTTCTGGAATAATTTATTGTAGATTCATGTTGGCAGTACAAAAACAGGGAAGCAATAACAACAACAGATCTATCTGCGTTCTGTTAGGGTCCAGGCATGGCTTCAGGTGACAGAATTACTCCTTGTCACTGTCACTTTCACTGCTGCTGCTGCTACTACTGGTGCTGGTGCTGTTCTGTGTCAGGTCTTGCAGGGTCATCCTAGAACAAGCCGTAATGTGTCATTCTATGCTCTCACCAAGTGACAGACTGCAATATTACACAGTACTAGCGCACCCCACAAGCCATGGTGGCACTTCTTGGGTTACAAGGTCTCACCTCTGTTCCTCGGTCATGGTGAACTCATCCAGTACACGTTGGGTGATCTCCGCAGTGATGGGCAAGCTGAAGCCGGCTGCCAACTGGACAATATCTATGGCTGCGTTTGTGTTGCTGGAAGCTTTAGCGCTGTCCAGGAGCGCCTCGATTACCGCCGGTCTGGAAAGCACAACATGGTGAGAGCCGGGGATCGCAAGAGCTAGAAGTCATCGCAAAATCAGCGGAGAACAATAAATAACGACCTCAAGACCTAAGACTACTAACCCATTAATACCGGACTTATAGTCTGCAGAGGAGCTTGCCATTAGTCAGCTGATCTGCTAGCTCTCCGGCTTCAACACAATCCGACAGATAACACAAATTAATTGCTTGTTATCAACTGACCATTAAATCTTATTAATTCCTATAGCTTTACTGCCCTCTAGTGGTGTAACTACTGTGGGTTCAGTTGCTATTGAGCAGGCCTGGCCAACCTGTGGCTCTCCAGATGTTGTATAACTATTAGTCCCAGCATGCTTTGTCAGGTATCGGCTATGCCTAAGCAGTTAAAGCATGCTGGGACTCGTAGTTTTGCAACACCTGAACAGCCACAGGTTGGCCAGGCCTGCTATAGAGTCTGGAAGAGAGGGGAACCCTAGGCAGTGGCCCACATTGCACCCGAGGACACACCATGAGCAATATCACTACACTTTCAGCTGCTGGCAGGTTAGACAGTGTTCAGCACTCAGCCTATGAGTGCTGAGCACTGTATATAAATATCTTTGCAGCAGCTGCAGTGCTGCCGTCTGCCAGCAGGTGGAGACAGAGATCGGAGAATTGTCCAACAGGCTAGCAGACGACAGCTGTTCACAGTGATCAGCTGGCAGGATGGGGTTGCACTGGCAGTGCCTCTCTATTCATCTGAACGTCTGCTGGGTATAGATCATATAGTCCGGCATGTGTATTCCTTTATCTCATACCAGATCTGGTCTCTTTGTCAATGTACAGAAACTCACAGAAAACTTGCTCCAATAAAGTGCATATTCTTTAGTCCATTGCCTATGACAGAGTTTTTAAAAATGGGCTTTTAGCACTCACGTTGGGAGGGTGGGTGCAGGTTTGGTGTTAAAGAGACAGGCAGTTACGAGAAGTTGTTGCCGATCTGGCAATCTCTATTTCGGCTGTATCATTTTAGACCAGATTAAAAAAAAAATGTTTAAGTTTTAATTTTGACTAGTGTTCCCGTATTGCTGCCCTGGTGCACTGCTGCCTGCTCTCTGCTACCCACGGTCTGCTCTCTTCCTTAAGGTTATTGTGTTGGCAAATAAACATGTTGGCACTACAATGTTTGACCAGACAGGAATTGCGGTACAGAAACAGAGCACTTTGGACAAGCAAATCACATCCGGCTGTTACTATATATGGCTGCATTTGTCTAGAGCTGTGTATACTGGACTCTAGGGCCTGATTCAGACTTAAGAAGGAGCTTTAAATTGAGGAAAGTTACTCCTAAATCATGTTGATTGCAGGGGAGTCATATTTCATCTGTAGCCAACAGTATTAGAGATGAGAGGTGGCGTTTATCCTAAGTCTAAATAACAGTGTGATAGTAAAGCTGGTCAGTATCTGTGTGCAGTAAGCAATTCAAAGATATAGCCCTGCATGCAAAGTATACAGTTATCTTGACTCCCCCCTGAATTCGACATGGTTTTGCCCAGAAGTAACTTTCCTCTCAACTTCAAGCTCCTTCTTAAGTCTGAATCAGGTCCTTACAATTCATATGGACTCTTGGATGTGAGAGACAAGAATCATTCATTTCCTTACCGGGGAACCAGATGTTTTTCTTTGCAGGATTTCAGTATTTTCCTGTAACAAAAGCTACATTGGGTTACACTGTAAATAAAAAAGTATACACGCAATCTTTGTAACGAAACGATACATAGATTACGTAAAATGGCATCACACATGCTCAGTAGCCAATATCGGAAAAATACGGACATATGTGCAATACGTGCGCTGGTGTGAATCTGGGCCTTTATCTGCATATATATGTGTTCTGCAACAGTAACTGAGCCCAGTGATCTCTCTGGACACCGTAAGGACCGGGTACAGTGACGGGATTGGAATTCTGGCGTCTTAGCGTTCCTCAGGAAACAATGATAAACTTACCAAGCTTCCGCTAACCTCCCGGCTCTGGCCAGCAGTATAGCGATACTGCCCTGGGCATTCACCTTCAGCTGGTGCTTTAACTGATCTTTAGACTCAAACGTTGTCTTTATGTCAACAGCAATATCAGCAAAATCCTGGAACTAGGAAAAGACCCAGATTAGCCATAATGGTAGGTCCATAGTACAGACATGAGTGTATTATAAAGGATATATTTCACAATTGAAATATCAAAACTTACAGTATACCAAAACAATGGTGAAAATATTTGTATTTCATCTGCTTATGAGGAGTTATTTTAGGCACAAACGGCATTTTGGCAAACCTAGTTTTGTCTTGGTGTTCAGTTCCATTCAAGGTATTTGCCTCACATGCTATTTATGAGGTATAAGACACCCCTTACATGCCACTAGACGAGTGTGGGTCCCTGTTGTGAATCACTTATATATGGCCGTTCACTCCCAGCCAGTTGCGAATTGGCTGGAATATCCATTGCTTATGACTAACCCTAAATCTCCCCCACCCTGCAGCCTGACCCTAAGTCTCCCACCCCCCGCAGCATAACCATAAGTCTCCCACAGCCTAACCCTAAGTCCCCAAAGAAGGTTACCCATCTCCCCAGTGGCAGCGCGATCGCATACTCACCCATTAATAAAAATAAAATTCAGCGATGGCTCTCGTTCGAAACCGGGACAGCCGAAAAGCAACTTTCGCCTGTCCCTATTTCGCAATAAGAGACATCGCAGCGGAGGCTCGCATCGCCATTAGGCCACGCTACATGCCATCAGACCTCTCTTACAGGACATTCAACCACCTTCACGTTATCGACCTCCTCATGTGCTCATCAGATCCCCTGTTACTTTTTACCTTTATAGCTGAACACAAAGAGAACATTGCACGCTGCTCTCTATCCCCTCCCTGATTGGCTTAGCTCAGACGCCCCTGCACAGGGATGAGGAGATCATGTGATGTTGTGGCAGAGGTCAATTAAAAAATTAAACTAATGATGATGATTATCGATCTCCTATGGGTTGTATGTTTACGTCTCTTTATTTCCTAATATCATGGTTAAAGTTGATGGCAGGTGAGAGACACTGCAAATGAATTACCTGCTGTGTTTCGATGGTGTCACTTGGACAGATAAAAAAAAAAAAAAAAAAAAAAAAAAAAAAAAATCCACTATGACGTTATAGAGAAACGATGTGCCTTTAGGGGACGATGAAAAAGGATTTATTTCTGCACTGCATTTTAGTAAGGATGGGTGTGGGTCTCTGTAGCGAACGGCCCTATTTCTGGCTGGGAAATCGATTGCTCATGCCTCGAAGAGACATAGCAATCGATCCCCAGAGCACCGAACACACTGCTCCGCAAGGTAAGGCTTCCCTATACCCTTACCCTAAGTCCTCCACTCCCGCAGCCTAACCCTAAGGGTTACTCACCTCTCCGGATCGCATACACATTCATAGAAAAAAAATTCTGCAGTTCACCACATTCTAAATAGGGACAGCCGAAGAGACACTAATAAAATGCCAAGGAGGCACACGTGACTCAAGGGCCACAGCGGAGCCACCCTGGCTTATTGCGGGTTTTTTGTAAGCGCAAATTCAAAAAATAAATAAAGGCCGATATACAGACACATTGCAGGCAGCTACCTCTATGGCACAGCCGTATTACAGAGCATGCATCCCATGTATCTTACCTGAGACTCCTGACTGTCTTTCACCATCAGGTTCAGGAACTCCTCAACCAAAATCACCTTACTGCTGCACCCCACCAGCTTAACGTCTGACAAAGAGCAAGATCACAGCACACGTCAGTGCTCGGGTTTACCACATCACAATGTTTCTGTATTAGTCTAATTACATAAGATGAGCAAACATATCTATTCATTACAATGCAGGTAATCAGGGGCATGTGCTGCCCATTCTATTAACACAAAATCAGGAGATGGGGAAATAAAGGGTCTGATTTGGTGGCAGGTAGTTGTGCCAATGAGTGCATCTGTCCTAAGTTGTATATACAGGACTCCCTGCCCCCCTCTTTGCATGGACCCCTGAATCCAAGGCCATTAATGAGACACACAATGGCTCATGAGACTGAACTATTACACTTCTGCTTGTCTCAGGCGCATTCGGATTGCAGCGGGGGCTCGCGGGGAGACTGAACTATTGTATATCTGACACGGTGGATAGTAACGTGCAGCTATATTGGTATCACATGTTTGACTAGAAACTCTGGCTGGAGGCTTGTGTTTTCTGTCGGTGGTTTCTATCTTTGCAATAGAGTGATTGTTTAGCCGTTCACAATTATCATATTTTGCTCTGAGGCATCTGGTTAGTGAAGGGGATATTACATCCTCATATGAGTATATACCCTGTTGGACACTATACAGAGGCCACCTAAGGTGTTTGCTTTTTTGATACAAGTTACTGAATATCAGGAAGCTGAGTAACATAGTTACAGAGAGCATCCATAAGTTACATTTTTCTGACACTTGATTTCTGCCCTCTGTTTTTAACCCCAAGCGCCGGTACCCCGATACAGTTTATTTTTTCCACTTTATGCTTTTATATCAGTGTCTGTGTACATTTGTGTATCGGGTTAGGCAGCTAGGGTTTTGGCATCGCTAATTTTTCCGGCTCCATATTATATATCTACAATGGCTCATGTCCTAAGCTGGGTACACACCTATACCATCATCACACATGAGATGGTGATTGCAAGTCCTGATGATCATGCTGATTCCCGTGTACACACTATACCAAGTTACCATCAGATCAGAGATCATTATCTCTCCTGACAATCTACTAAAGCAATCGTGACTCCATACACACTTCACAGGAGACTGACAGATGAGTTGAACAGACCGTCAAACCTGTGTACACACTACACACATTTGTCGGACATTGTAGCATCAGTGATTGAGATTTTTAGGACGTTCACAAAAACAAATACGACCGGTTTTATCACAACAAGTCACGATTGTGGGAGTGTACACACTTTTGTAATATTAGACCAAATAATCGTAAATCGTATGATCGGCCTCATACTTGGACAGGTGTGAAGCCAGATGTAATGTATTCCTTTATTGCTAGACTGATAAATTATATGGTCACAAACGTCAGGTGTCTCAGAGATCTCCTGTGTAGAAGAACACAATCCGTCCTGTACAGGTACAAACACCTCGGCCTCATCATCCCCCCCCCCAAAAAAAACTAAACCCAAACTCAAATTCTACAAGCTGTGGCCCCTGAATTGACTCCCGTATTATATCGGGGTGATGTGTTCTAATGATAACGTGACACCCTGTTTGCTGTGAGAGTAAGCAGTTTGCGGAGCAAAACCATGTTGCTACGTGATGGGTACAAATGAATTTGTATTCTTCTCCATGCAGAGAAAACGCTTTAAGTCTGGATTCACAGTTACGTAGTTTCCGTCTTACGTACGCATGCGTAGTAGCTCAATTCTTAAAACAACGTACGTCAGATGAAAACTACGTAACTGCGAATGCGGATCTTTTTCTACATATAGATCTCACATAAACATAAGGTTTAATCTGCAAATCAGAGATGAGCAGGAAACGTCATCTCAACTCTAATTCAACTCTAACTCTATAAATCTCCCTTCCCTTGCAGTTCTCCATGCTTTGCTTGGGTCTTACACCTGCACCTGATCTGCTCTTACTCATTGGCTCAGCCCCGCTGTTATTAGCAATGCTTCTTTGTAGGTGTAGGTTATGGCCCGCTGGTTCATTCCCTGTGACACGGTATTTGTTCACGTTTAAGTCACATAAAATATAAACCGACCTTTCCAGATAGCGGGTAACAGATCTAAGCGATTCTCCATCTCCAGAACCCGCAGGAGATTGCTGAAGCCATTTACGCTGGGGTACAACTTCTGTAAAGAGAGGAAAGACGATGATCAGCGCTCAACCATTTGGCGCCATGGATTTAAAGCCCGCAAGCCGTCTTTTGGGATCATACCGAAGGCACCAGCTCTCTGTACCATTTCATGACCGCGTCAAAGTTTTCCATCAGACAGACGATGTTAAAGAGCCTTCCACTGAGGAGAGAAAAACACACATATTATTGCCAATCCTCATAATGAAATTACACGCGTACAATTGCCGTATTTCCCCATGTATAAGACGCACCTTTTTTCAAAAAATTTGGGGTGTAAAACCTGGGTGTGTCTTATACAGTGGTTGTAGACTGCCAGGGAGCTGGGAAAATCCCTGGTGGGTCCCCAGTGCCTGCAGGCTCAACCGCATATTGCCGAGCAAATGAGCCGGCTGTGCTGTGCACAACCGCGGCTCTACCCAATAACGTCTTCTACAGAGCGCGCCGCAGAGGAGAGAGCCGGAGGGAGAGCCATGGTACCGGTAAGTGTACTGCGTCTTTGGAATGGGGATGTGAAGGGACACAAGACTGGCTGGACACAAATAGAGGGGGCAATAAGGCTGAATGGACACAGAAGCAGGGGGCAATAAGGCTGGATGGACACAGAAGGGGGCAATAAGGCTGGATGGACACAGAAGGAGGGGGCAACTTAACTTTATGTAATACATTTTTTTCCAAATTTCAAGCCCCAAAATTAAGGTGCGTCTTAAACATGGGGAAAATACATTATTTATTAATAGGATTATATAGCTCTATCAGATTACACATCGCTTTACAGAGAGTATTTCACATGCACAGTCCTCACTGGAGCTATTTACGAAGGTCCCTAACACACATACACAAACACACAGGTTTCATTTATTCAGCAGCCAATTAACCTACCAGCGCGTTTTTGGAGTGTGGGAGGAAAAAGGAGCGTCTGGAGGAAACCCACACAGACACGGGGAGAACATACACACTCCACACAGATAAGGCCTAGTCAAGGAATCAAACTCATGACCTCAGCACTGGGAGACACAGGTGCTACTCACTGAGCCACTGTCCAATAATCATTATTATGTTTATTTAAAATGTCTTTAGAAATGGTGTGAAAGTAAGTCATTCTGGCCTACATTTATACATGTATATGTTCTACCGTGACCAACACCAGCCCTGTGTGTATGTGTGGTAAGGAGTATCAACTCTGCATGCATTGTATAATCTGTATAATGGGCAAATAATAAAAAGTGATATAATGAAGCTTGAATGATTACCACAGTACACACCTATAAGATTCATGGTTGTACGGGAGAAATCTTATCTCTGTATACAGTCATATCATGTCAGTGGTGCAGAGACAAAATAATAGGTTACAGAAGGAAATGTGCATAAAAAGGACTTCACTGAAGGGGTAATAGATAAGTGGAATAGCCTCCCATCTGAGGGGGTAGAGGTAACACAGTATAACAGTGTAAACGTGCTTGGGATAAATATAATAATTTCCTAAATCTAAATTGAGGGTAAATAGGGTCTAGGGTCAGCAGTTTTATATAAACAGCAGGGCAGACTGGATGGGCCACGTGGCTCTTATCTGCCGTCACTTTCTATGCTTCTGAATGAGCAGCACTGCAGACATGGCAGATAATAAGGGAACACTCACTAGTACGTGATCTGCTGCATGTGATTTCCCAGCAGTCTCCAGTTGTCCCCAGTCGTCTGCAGCGCATGGAGTTTATAAGCCAATTCCAGGTCCTTTGCTTCCACACACTGGAAAATTAAAGATAAATGAATGAGAGACCGGTCTATGGCGAGAACACGGACACAGGACCAGATCAAAGATCAGATTTCTTTAGCATTTGGAGAACCGCTATTGGCGACCCGAAAAAAAAAAAACGATCACAGAGCTGACCAACTCCCCTACCCCAACTCCCATCCTGCACCTTAACAAACTCTTGTGAAAGTAAAATGGCGGCAGGCACGCAGTCTGTTACCGTACGTTGTAATATTAGGTCACACACAAACACATATTCCCCTTTGATAGCCACCATAAACGTCATTTAGCGGAAGCCCGGAGAGAGCGGAAAACAATTCCGATTGGGTCGCATAGATACGCGCAGATCACAAAAACGGTGGACGCAAAATACCCCCCAGAAGTTGGGATTCCGACCATAATTTGGAAACAGGGACAATAAAAGCTGTTTTCTAACCTGCTCTCGGCTACCGTTTAGACTAGATGGAGCGTAAGGGCCTCAACAAGCCCTCACTGTACAAATAAAATCCCTCCCACCTAGAATATTTGCTGTACACATCCCGACTTGTCATCAGAAAGACTTAGGCCCATATTCAGAGTACATATACGTCCGGTGTTTAGCGATTTTTACTGTGTAATCATTTTTTTTTTTACGTAATCTACGTATCTTTTTCTTACGTCGATTGTGTAAATGCGGTCTTGCAATGTCAGGGGTACAAAGTAACTCATTATTTTACATGCAGGTAAAATACTTTGCTTTTGAGCATAAAGCTCAACACTGAAAAGCTTTAGGATTAATCTGTACAGTGGAACTAGGAAACTTCCACTCTGAGCTCTAATTCTGTATTCACAGTTCCAGCGTCCCTCTACTTGCATCCGTTTAGTCCTTCTGCTCAAGCTCTGGATCAACCCCCTACAGGATTCCAGCCAAGAGACGGGACATGCAGCAGGGAGAGTGCACACGTCATGAAACACCAGTTGTGACCTTATCAACCACAA
>WWET01003036.1:100247-120530 GCA_011038615.1 Limnodynastes dumerilii
CCCCATTTATTGGTTGGCTGATCCGATCCATCCCAACGTCCATAACTTATAGTTACGGAAAAAATGCTAAACATTATACACACTTAAGGGATATATCTTCCAGGAATGTTTATGCATTGTCCAAGGATGAACAGATGTTAGTATTTGCCGATGTGACCACCGCTGGAGGATGGAGACAACATATACTATAGATAAGTTTATCCGTTTACCCATAAAGGATCTTTGTAAGGTTCCATTCTTTTGGATTTACTCACCACTTTTATTGCATCAGCAAAAAAACTCACTGAAAGAAAACACAACACAAAGAAGTAATTAGCTCTATTTTTCTTTATTGTTATTTATCTGTTACTACAGAAACAGCGTCACCTACTCAACGATTTATTATAATACCGCATCGTTCCAACATGGATTATGCAACGTTCACCTGTTGCAGTTTTTAGGTTATACTCAGCACTAGTGAGCTACAAATACCTTAAGGGATCACGCACTTTACTTTGCCACGATTCTAAAGAAAGGCAATGTGGCCGATCCAGAGGAGAGCGTCACCAGCGCACATGGCGTATTTCAGGGCCTGATCCAGAGCTACGCTGGGCCGCTGTCTACAAGTACGGCCAGCTTAGCTCTGGTGCACTCCCCCCTGTGGCCGGCGTAATTACACACTGTTACGCCGGCTGAAGGCTACCCTAACTTCAACCGGTGTAACAGTGGGTAATTACGCCGGCCACAGGATCGTAAGGCCCTAACCCAGCCCTCCCTTCCTAATTTCCCTCCCCCATCTATCTTCCGTAACTACAGTGTAGTAACGGTGCTGCCCGCCCCTTTCTCCATTACTACGCTGTAGTTATGGACGCCCGATCCAGGGTGTTCCTTGAAAAATGACCCTGGGCCAGAAATGCCGTTCTTACGAATACGGCCGCCGTAGGTCTCGATCAGCCCCTCGGTGCGATCCCATACGCCGAAGTGTTGCGTGCTCAATCATGAGTGACGCTGCTTCAAATGCAACTGGAGCTGCGGTCACGTCGTGGGTGGGAATGGGTAGAGACACGTAGTCAATGTACATTGAAGGCGTACGCATACAAACGCGGGCAATCTAGAGCTCAATGCAGGGGCAATCTGGAGCCCAATGCAGGGCCAATTGAGACCCTTGCGTTAGCAAATGCAATATAAAGGTTGTGAAATCACTGCGGGAGCTTTGTGCGACTGTAAAATATATAAAGTAATACAAAAACTATTTAGGTTTTTGCTTTTAAAATTCCTCATCTCATTTTAGTGCATTCAACAGATCCACACACTATTCCTAACCTCCATCTACAGTGTACATCAGTGCTCCTCAACCTTTTTCCCCCTTGGCACACCTCTTCCCAGAATTTGGCAACGCAACAAAAGTAAAAAAATATACAAAAAAAGGAATTACTAAGCACATGCACAGAATTTATATTTAATTGTTATTTTTTTATTTGTTACATTTAACATTGCAGCTAATAATTTTTTACTTATAACTAATTTAATTCTGTTAGCCAGTAGCCCCCCATCTTGTGTCCCCAGCCTCCCCAGTAGCCCCCATCATGTGTCTCCAGCCTCCCCAGTAGCCCCCATCATGTGTCTCCAGCCTCCCCAGTAGACCCCATCATGTTTCTCCAGCCTCCCCAGTAGTCCACATTCATATGTCTCCAGCTTCCCCAGTAGCTCCCAATTATGTGTCTCCAGGTCCCCCAGTAGTCCCCATTCATGTGTCTCCAGCCTCCCCAGTATCCCCTTAAGGCAAGATCTTCCAGTGCTTTTTCTCCTTTTGGAGGCATTGCACCGCGGCACACTTAGCAACATCCTGTGGCACACAGGTGTGCCACGGCACACTGGTTGAGGACCACTGCTGTACATTATAGTATACCTCCCTGCACTTGTATTTGGTCACATAGGACCTGATTCAGAAATGGGTGCAGATGGGAACTTGCGCATATCAGGCGCTTAAATCCCCTCGACAGGTAACATCTGTGCGCGCCAAATGTTAGGTGTCGGAAGTCCTTGCATACGTTCCAGACGTGTGGACTTCCGTAGAAGGGGCCGGTCCATCAGATCCGCATGCTGAAATCCCACCACACAGGCTGGATGAGGCATGCAAATGATGGGCCGGGGGTAGAGAGCGGAACATCCGCACGGATCAGCAGTCGTAAGAATATAGATCCGTGCGCATTACTAAAGGTAGGGATCTGGACACTTAAATGTCCGGAACTTCATCAGAAGGAGCCTATCTATCAGATTTATGTGCATACGTAATTCGCACGGATATCTGAATCAGGCCCGTAGACATTCAGAGGGAATGTCGCTTTGCCTTTGGATTGCACAGGATTTGCGCCCGTATGTCCGTGGTTCACGCTGCGCGCTGAATTGTGTGCCTCTGCGTCAGCCCCAAAGCCCTCCTACCAAACACCCATTATGTCAAATATTCACCCTCCAGAACCAAGCTATGAAATGTAGCATCGATCATCAATCAGTGTTCCACTAGGACACAAGTACTGCAATGACATCAATAGGAAATTAGATATCAGCGCAGCTGCATTAATGGACGCTGGACGCATCTTACCGTCGTCCGGGTCTTGCGCTGTGAAGCTCCTCCCCTCTATCTCCTCCAGGATTTCAGCCAGAATTTGAGCCTGTCCTGTTACATCGCCTGCAAAGACGTCCCAGACACAGATACAACTTAGCAAGCTCTAATATGCTGAAGGACTACGCAGGATATAGCGGCCTCTATTCACTAGGTATCAAGGACAATGACTAAACAATAATAATTGCATTGGGGCATCACACACACACACACACATTACCGAGAGCTGGATAGAGGAACTTCAGATGTTTATGAGAACATCAGATACTGGAAACGTGGCTGGGATTGTGGGAAGTGATACTTGTTATTATGGGGCCGATTTTAAGCAGATAACGCCAACTTACACTCACAATACAGAGGTCACATAATGACCTCCCTTCTTCAGTCAGACTCTCCCCCACGTTGCCGGTCTTCAGGCGCTCACTCAAAACGCACCTGTTCAGGATAGCCTACCCCTCCTCCACTTAAACAAATAACTAAATAAACAACTGGGCAGACTGGATGGGCCATGTGGCTCTTATCTGCAGTCACTTTCTATGTTTGTAACATCCTTACTGCATCCTTCATCTATCCCTTCTATTCCTTTCCCCCTACCCCCCGCTCTCACCAGCAGTCCACTTCCTTCCCCTTCTCCTCTGCTCACACCAGCAGTCCACCTCCTTCCCCCTCCTTATGTCTTCTGTAAGTTCTTCCCTCCCACATAGTGTGTTAGTTCACGTGAGCAGTGCCCTCCATCCTAGTGTTGTTCCCTCCTCCACCACTCTCCCCTCACTTCATACCCTCTTGTTCCCCTCTGCTACCCTTTTACCCCATCCCCACCTGGTGGCCCGCTCTCAACCTCTCACTGCGCTCTATCCCCTCCTCTCTGATCTGCCAAGCTTGACACCTCGCATTTTGCCTTGTGTTCTGTGCTTGCTTCACTTCGTGATATTTTTATATTTATATTTTATTTTAATATGTACTGTGCTGTCCATCCCTGCCCTGTATGTCTGTACTGTATATTATTATGTACTGTGCTATCCATCCCTGCCCTGTATATTATTATGTACTATGCTGTCCATCCCTGCCCTGTATGTCTGTACTGTATTTTGTACGGCGCTGCAGACACCTTGTGGCGCCTTATAAATGATAATTATAATAATAAACAAGCCGGTGTGTGTGCAACTTTTACTCTAAATGCAGCCATTTGTTAATGAATAGACAGAGCCTGGTGGGAGAAAAACCAAGACTTGCTTTTAGGAAGATTAATCCTCAGACACTTCACTGTCTCCCCTTAGCTGTGTAATACACACACACACACACACACACACCATAAACACAGCACATAGATCCGATATACACTCACCATAGGTATAATGGACGCCCAGTAAGTGACTGTATGTCGCAAGACTTGGCTCTAGAAAAAATGTGAAACAAAGTTAAGTAAAGGAATGTTACATTATTACTTGATAAAAGGGAAGAACATGAAAAAACTTGATTCTTTTAATGTTCTCTCTACTACTAACCAGCCCCTGAAGCGTCAGCGGTCTACACCAGTGATTCTCATCACTGAGCACCAGACAGTGGTCCGAGTACCAGTCTAAGGGCCAGATTTACTAAGCTGCAGGTTTGGAAAAGTGGAAATGTTGCCCATAGCAACCAATCAGATTTTAGCTGACAGTATGTAAAAAGAAAGCAAGAGCTAGAATCTGATTGGTTGCTATAGGCAACATCTCCACTATTCCAAACCCGCAGCTTAGTAAATCTGGCCCTAAGTCTAAACTAACAGGCAGCACAACAAAAGACTTATAGAGCGCCACCTAGTGAGATATAAAACATACAGCATGCCCCATCTTCTCCCTTTAGAGCAGGGCAGCGGTACTTGAACTACCGTCAGGCGGTACACAGGGCAACTGGGCAAGGTTGTAAGGAAGTAGGATACCAAATAGCTGAGGACATAATTAATAAAATAGCAACCAATCAGATTCTAGCTGACATTCTCTAGAATGCAATAGCAAAAAATTAGACCTAAAATCTAATTGGTTGCTATGGGCAACATCTCCACTTTTCCTTTCCTGCAGTTTAGTGTATATAGCCCCTAAAATAAACTCTGCAGCTTTACAAACGAAGGATGGTCCAGGCTTCAACATCATGGTGGAAGTCTCATTAATGGACCCAATGCGCCATTAACCCGCTCACCTATATTAAGCGCCTTCATCTCCATGTACGTCCTCAGTGCCACGGCTTTCATGACACGGCCAATCTTCTGCAAGCTCTTCAGAGCGGCGTTGAATGTCAGTAAGTTCGGTTGGACGTTTTGCTGGACCAGGTGATTTAACAGCTCCTGTAAAAGAATTAGTTCATGCGCAGATTAATCACAGTAATATCATACAAACAGCAGAAACAGCTCATCAAACAGCCTCTTGGGCCACGAAAACCGTTGTCATCAGTAGTCACATACAAAGATTTAGAGTAAGAGCCACTTTTATATTAAAAAGTCACCGATATGGCATTTGGTCTAAGCAGGTGAGAGGAGCCTTGAAATGTCACATGTACACTGGGTCACATACTTACCATAATCGCAGAACACTTTGCCTTGTTTTCTCTTTTAGTATGAGGGGCAGCGAGAATTAGAGCATTGAAAGTGTGCACATCTCCTGCAAGGAACAAGGGTGGTCACATGACACCAGGTGATTAAACTGCGTTAGTGCAATCAGATACTACGCAGATTGTTACGGCTTCTGTTCAACAAGAATTCCAAGGACAACCTTCCCTGAAAACTGGAAAATCTATTCCGAATGTCCTACTTGCCCCGTAATTTTAACAGACTCTGGATACGGGTCTCCCGCTCTCTCTCCCCCTCTCCCATCCATCTCTCTCTATCTATCTCAACCATATATATATATATACACATGCAAACATCTCAACACACCCAAGTAAATGCTTAACTAAAACAAACAGTAATACAAAGCTTCATAAAATAAGCTGTGAGATTCCACTATAACTGGGAAGGATAAACAAAAGAATTGATATATAGGTAGTCTGGAGGGATGGTCACGTGTGGGACAACTGCAGTTTAATGCCAAAAACTGCAAAACTATGCCCATGAGGTATAAACACCCAAAATATAATTAATGGCACGAGATTAGAAATTACTGAGGGGGAAAGGGATCTAGGAGTCATTATGTCATGTGCCTAAAAAGGTAGCCAAGCAATGTAGCAAAGCACTGAGAAAGGCAACTCAGATGCTTGATTGCATATTTATCTTCTATAAAATATGAAGTAGACATTTAAAATAATCTGCAAAACAATAAAAATGTGTAATAACACCTCTTGTGCTCCTGAACAGAGCAGCTATTGTACCACTGTGGGATGGACGTTTTTCACTTCGTCCCTATGAGTGACCAGGAAAAAACCTAATATCCTTAATAAAGCAAGTAATATACCACAGGGTTCTTCAACAGCGCTTATAAATATGAAATCTCCTGTGACTCAACAACCTTCTATCATCAAATTCTTCAAAGCCCCCCAAAAAAAGCAAATAAGGTCCTTCTTTTCACTACACAATGTCTCTTCCCAATGTATATCTTCCTTTCAAGAAGCCTCTTTTTCTCCGTGTTCACGTGTGGTCATCATATAAAACATAAGAAGAGAAAAGATTCTGCAACATGTTTCTACAGTGATCCACAAATGTCTTTAATCTCTCCTCTTTCCAATATTTATATCAGGCCGATATCACATGTAAGGGAAGAGAATTCCAACAATGGTATAGCACGTTCTTAAAAGATATAGGGCACAACGAAGCTCAATGACAATAATCGCCTCGTTTACTTTTGGGTGTTTGGGCAACCAGGATCGTTCCACTCCCGTCCGGGATAGTCTCCTTCTCTTTCCTTCGTTCCCCTCCCTCCTCACCAGCCAGCAGAGCTCGGTAAGAAAACAAGAACGTGCTATACCGTTGTTGGAATTCTCTTCCCTTACATGTGATGTCGGCCTGATATAAATATTGGAAAGAGGAAAGATTAAAGACATTTGAGATAAGCGGAAAAAACAAGAGCAGGAGATTGTGAGAAGGCTTCACCCTTGTATTGTGGATCACTGTAGAAACGTGTTGCAGAATCTTTTCTCCTTTTATGTTTTATATGATGACCACATATGAACACGGAGAAAAAGAGGCTTCTTGAAAGGAAGATCTACATTGGGAAGACATTGTGTAGTGAAAAGAAGGACCTTTATTTGGCCTTTTTTGGGGACTTTGAAGAATTTGATTATAGAAGGTTGTTGAGTCACAGGAGATTTCATATTTATAGAAGCGCTGTTGAAGAACCCTGTGGTATATTGCTTGCTTGGTTTAAAATAAGCTGCTGGACCTGAAGACACAAACATTTATGTATATCAAATAAAAGACAGGAAAACCCCCTCATATGATCCTTTTTGCTCATACTGGCTCTCAGTCATTGGTTTATACCTGACATACATCACGGGTTGGGTGCAGATTTTGACGTGATCGCTGGCTCATAGGACTCACCTGTAAACCTGTTGTTCAGAAGGTCTGTGTACATGCTGAAAGCCTTCAAGTGAGCTCCGTGCTGCAATGAAGGACAGAGCAAGATGATCACTATACGAGTCGGGAATGAGTCATAGCATTGTACCGGTTATAGGGGGGGGGGGGTAATACCTTCACCATCCCGCGTATCATGGCGCAGTAGGAATGAGCGTCCCTCTCCGGCATCAGGCTGAAGATTCTCTCTGCATGGTTATTATCTCTGCAACAAGAAGGAAGAGATTCTAAACACGTGAACCCAGGGAATGTGGGGGGTCAGCCAGATTGGGGTAACATTGCAACTAGATTGTATTTCCTATGACCCTGTATAGGAACTCTCATCGATCACCATCGCTTATTCTATATTTGCAAATGTGCATTTTATGTTACCAGACCCTCCAACATGACCCATTCCATTAGGTACAAAATACTCTGCTCCTCAGTTTACAACTGTCAGTTACTATGGTAACCACCTTTGTTGAAGAGGCAAATAGTTTTTTTAAATATCAGTTAATACATTTAAACCAGGTGAGTGACAGTTGGAAGCTCAGGACCGGATTAAATTGTACCTGATGGATTGGGTCATGTTGGAGGGTCTGTGTTACACCACTCCCCCCTCTACCCCTCCTCTCATACAATCTTTACATTGGATTAAGGGACGCTTTTGCCGTAGACTGCGTATATTTGTATTTGTGTTGCGTCCATTGACTA
Source organism: Limnodynastes dumerilii (assembly GCA_011038615.1). Taxonomy (NCBI): domain Eukaryota; kingdom Metazoa; phylum Chordata; class Amphibia; order Anura; family Limnodynastidae; genus Limnodynastes; species Limnodynastes dumerilii. The sequence goes on from WWET01003036.1 coordinate 108,083, forward strand.
CTTCCCTCCACCCTATCCCAACGATCGGAGTTGCGTTTGGAACAGGATAGCCGTCACTGTGTGCACCTTTGTTTAGGGCATGCGTCGTGGAAAGCAAGGCAGATATAAGCTAGATCACGGGCGTATGTCCTAGTCTGGGTCAAACCTGAATAGTATTAATTACCTCCAAGTCAGTAGAGCTGGAGGATTTCTGGTATCGCCTTTCTTCTTGTTATTTTCCTGAAAATAAAAAGATGTTTACATTATAAACAGGAGTACAAGTTCCATATCCTGTGGAATTGTTGGACTGGTTTACGCTCTGGGCTTTGATGTCTTTGTGTTCTCTCTTGTGAGAAGCACACCATGATACTAGGTGGAACAAAAAAGACTTGCAATCTGTGGCTCTCCTAGTGTTGTATAACTACAACTTCCAGCATGCTTTGTCAGGTATCAGCTATGCCTTTGCAGTCAAGGCATGCTGGGACTCACAGTTTTTCCAACATCTGGAGAGCTCCAGTTTGGCCAGGCCCTCAATAAAGTGTTACAGAAGAGTTCAATTCAAGCCCTAAAGGGGCAAAGTGGATTGGATAGTATTGCATTCTACGCTGCATTTGGAAAAAGGACGTGGACTGGTCAAAATACAAAGCAGGCCTTACACCATCATTCTCCTCCTCTGGACTGGTCTGTTCACCCGATAAAGGGTCACCATCCCCATAGAAGCAGAGAAGATCTAGAAGTCTGTTTGCAGTCTCCAAAGAAGGAGTTGTTCCTAAAATAAAAGGACAATATGAAGCCTATTACTCCTACATAGAAAGGAAAGTCATTGTGTGATGGGTGCCAGCAATGAAATACCCCTTGATCTTTGGCAGTAAAAGCAGCCTGTCATACACAGACCCGATTGGTGCTTTCTACACACTCTAGCGGTGTCATTCATCTGTTACAAGATAGTATAAAGGGAGCCTCCAAACTCTGAAACAACTTTTTGTAGGTTTGTAACCGTTCCGAGTCCCCGTTGCGATGTTTCTCATTACGAAATACGGACATCAGAAAGTTGGTTTTCGGCTGTCCCTATTTCGAATGAGAGCCACGGCAGAATTTTTTTTAATGAATGGGTGAGTATGCGATCGGCTTAGTTTAGGCTGCAGCGGTTTAGGCTGTAACTATAGAATAGTTACTTACCATTCGGGGCCCCGTGTTCTGTGCTCCGGGGATAGATTGCTTTGCCTCTTCGAGGCAGAAGCAATCGATTTCCCAACCACTTAGGAACTGGCTGGGAGCGAACGGCCTATCAAAACAGGGCCCTTCACAAAGGGGACCCACGCTTGTTTGTAACGACATAAAACTGTTTAATGAAGTGATGATAATGTAGGACGGCCTAGCAATAAATGGAATAATTAAAAGTAGAATCACAGTGTAGCAAGCGGGAAAAAAATAAATGGCTGCCCATGTTCTGCCTTTTGTTTCTTGTGCAAACGTAAAATGACTGAGAAGTCTTGGTCGCTATGCAGCCTGTTAGCACAAGACTCGACAAATACTTGTCGCCAAGTCCACTAGAAATTAGGGCCTGGCCCCCCCAGATTGACGTGGAAGAGCAAGCACAGCAGATCCATCCACAGAGGTCACCTGGGGCCACAAATTCCTGCACAACCGCTGAAACAGCTGGTAGAGAAGATCCTGTCTGCACTGCGCTGCTCGGAGCTTCTCCTTCTGCTGCTTCAGCCGGATGAGGGATTAGTGTCCGCAGGGTGACCTCCCAAGGTGGATAAAGCGCTGTGGTTGCTCCTCTACGTCTTTCTTTGCCAGCCACTGCGCACCGGCAAAAATGTGGCGGCCAAATTATTGTACTGGTGCTAAAAAAAAAAACAAAAAAAAACAAAAAAAAAACAATTGTTAGCTCGTCCATACTGTACATTATTGGCCCGACTTACAGTTAAGAATCTGCGGGGTTTTAGGTGCGTATATTTAGGAAGGGATGTACTGCGTATGCTTAGTAGCTTTTACACGCAATCTACGTAGGACTCAGAAACGGGAATGCTGTGAATCACAACTTCGAACCTAATGCCGCTAGGTTCATAGGAACTTACGCTGGAAGGGGTGTGCCGGGAATTATTAATCCGCAGATGATTGGGTGGAGGGAGGCATTTAAATGAGCAAATCAGGGCGCAGTTATGCAGTAACGTTCGTAATTAGACGCCCTACGCACACAACTACGAACCTAAGCATAAGGAAGCCCTATGGCATTCGTAGGCCTCGTAAGAACCTAAAAACCAGGGAGTCGCCTTGTTACTGATTGCGTATATTAAGGAACCAAAAGCTTTCTTAAGTGTGAATCAAGCCCTATAATACAAAGTATCGGCCACACACACATAAACGAGTGTTTATGAACGGAACATTCTCTGCTACAGAGCCGCAGCGTCCCAATACACACCGCTCTGAAGAAGATGGTCGTACAACTCCACAGATTCTTTCACTTTTCTAAGCTTGATCCGTTCAATCAACGCTTCCTCACTGACCCCCTCAATCAGTGGCGGAACGTCCTCTGGCATCAGACACTGAAACACAGACCAAGCATCGCTGCTACGCTTCAAGATGAACACACCAAACGAGGCAGATACAAAGCTGGCAAGAAAGATTTTACTAGTTGCACTTAGACTTATGAAATGGCATATACGTCCGGTGTTTAGCGTTTTTTTCCTACTGCGCATGCGTAGTATATTTTTTACGTTATCTGAAAGACCGCATTTACGCAATCTACGTAAGGAAAAGATATGTAGATAACGTAAAAAATATACAACGCATGTGCAATAGGAAAAAAAAGCTAAACACCGGACGTTTAAGTTATACGTCCAGTAGTCTGCAATCTGAAATTGGTTCCAATAATAAAAAAAACTCCCTACTCACCCATAATAAAAAGATAGTTTACTTACTGGGATGTGTGGCTCTGCAATGTCTTTCTGGAAGAGGTTGGGGTACATGCTCACTATGTATTTAGCTGCGTTCTTTCCCGATTCTTTGGACATGGAATATATATTCTGAATGTAAAAATAACAATAATAGTGATTAGTGAAAGGAAGAGGTGTAATGGAACACGAGGGCATGAATATAAACTGGAGGGTGGTAAATTCAGAGGAAGAGGTGTAATAGAACACGAGGGCATGAATATAAACTGGAGGGTGGTAGATTCAGAGGAAATGTGCGGAAAAATTACTTCACTCAAAGGGTGATAGATAAGTGGAATATTCTCCCATCTGAGGGGATAGAGGTAACACAGTAGAACAGTGTAAACATGCTTGGGATAAATATAAGGATATCCTAAAACTCAAACTAAATTGAGGGTTAATTGGGTCTAGGGTCAGTATAGTTTTAAATAAACAACTGGGCAGACTGGATGGGTCATGTGGCTCTTATCTGCCGTCACTTTCTATGTTTCTATTACATCCTGGTGCATTTAACAGTCACAGCCAACAGATCATCACATTGCAGAGGCACGATACATAATGCCAAACTCTAAGCCAACAAACTCTCTCCAGGAAGTCAGAATTTAAAGCCGGTGTTGACAGCATGGATGCGATAAGTTTGCAATCTTTTAGTCTAGTGCAGGGGTTCTCAAATACCAGTAACAGTCCAAGTTTATAAAATCTCCTTGCTGGAGGTGAGCTCATAACCGACAGTTACACTTTGAAAGCTCCACAGGTTTTGCAGGGAGACCTACAAAACATGGACCTTTACTGGTACTTGAGGAAGGGGTTGAGAACCTCTGGTCTTGAGAAATGAGTTGAATCACAGATGATTCCTACAAGGACAGAATTTGCGCGTCTAAAGTAACCAAGTGTTAAAGGCCTATTCCCTTACATATTCTGTATTGGATTTCGGAATGAAGAAAGGGTCATCTTGAAACGCGTACGCTGCAGATGTTGGGTCCTGAGAAAAAAAAAAAGAACCAAAACGTAAATAAAATCAGACATGATTATCATTAAACCGGCATACATTTTATTTGTTTGTAACGCACAACTTACATGATTCATGGTGTACGCTAGAGCTTGCAAAACCGCTGTTTTGTCCCTAAATAAATATATATATAAAAAATAATAATAAGACGAGACAAAAGCAATAGCTGAGCCTGTAAAAATAAAAGTGATATACAATATATTACATACATAAACATTAGAACACTGTTTGAATTGATCATGTCAGCAGTATTTAGAAAAAATAGGAAAGAAAAGTGAGTTTAACCTGATCACTAACTATGCACACAGATACACAATACTTCTCCCATACAATGAATTACAGTATAACAGGGCTTGACAAATGAACCAGGTTATTTTGACAAACAATTTTATATGGACAATCTTATGTGTGTGTGTATAAAACAATTATATACAATACATATTATACCAAATTTCACCATTAAATCAGGGAAACATATTTATAACAGTGTGTCTCTCTTTAAATGACAAACTTAAAACTATGTCAATTCAATGTTATATTAAACTACTATAACCCTTTTTACATGTTATATACTTGCAAAAGTATAATAGCAGACACACTGTAAAATAGAATATACTAATTGTCACTTTAGAAGCCAAGAGATACATAGAAATTTGATAGAACGTGTGAAAAAAAGTAACAAGACACTTTGGACTTTTCTATTAACTTCAGCACCAATGGAGATTTGAACTCAAAGGGTCAGATTTACTAAGCTGCAGGAAAGGAAAAGTGGGGATGTTGCCCATAGCAACCAATCAGATTCTAGCTCTCACTTTCCTATTACATACTTGAAAATGTCAGCTAGAATCATAGATCTGGCCAAAACTTGAACACTGTTAAATGCTTTAAGACCTAGGCTATAAGGCTCTGTATGACATTACACTTCAGTCTTCCAGATAAAAAATAAACAGCCCATGTTAAAAAAAAAAATGAATAAGAAAATAAAAACTAATAATAAAAATAATACTACAAAAAAATGACATGAAGATTTGAACTCATGACCCAGTGGTTGTAAGTGAATTGCTCAAATTCAACACCTCCTCTAAGAGTCTTTATTTTTATTTTATTTTAATTATGGAAAAAATAATAAATTGAATCAGTTGACAAATAAATGGTAAGTGTTTGATTACAGTTTGAAACTAGTTCTCTTGCAGATGATGAATGTGCTCCTAGGTGTGATAAATGAATATTTACACCCCACTACATAATAAAAATACACTGACCAGGTTTTTTTCCTTGGAATGTCTATATCTTCAACCGTTTTAACATCTGGAATGTGAAATAAAACAACCGTCATACACAAATAAATCTCAAACTAAGAAACATTTTCTTTGAGCGTTGTCAGGAGAAAAGGAACTCAGATATAGCATGTGGCTTGTAGGGAAAATGTAGTTACGTATGATGTATTTTATATCCATTGAAGAGATGTCATTGTCTGTATGACAGGGGACTTACGCATTCCGTAGTGTGATATACTGCTGTGCGTTAGTATGCACGTGAATACGTATAGAGGGAGGGGAGGCATTTCAATTGTACAGTCAGGGTTTAGTTATGCCTTTATGTACATTGCTGAATTACAAACAAGACAATTATATAAAGGGCCTCGTTCGAAAAAAAGTTAAGGTAGGGTTCTGAACGTGGAAGTCACATATGTGCGAGGGGTCTGCACTACCTTTGCAGGTAGATCTTAAGACCGCGCACACATAAATCTATGCTGTGTGAAAGGACTTACAGCTATAGGTATATAATTGGGGATCTGATCCTAGATGCACAATTTCATCTGATGTTTAAAATGCTCTGAAAAAATGCCATCTGATCTGTGGAATGTAGCCAGGACGTAGACACACGTGTTGTAGCATAGCAAAAACTGCCATTACATCTCCTTTATTCATATGTTCACTTACTTGAAAGAGGCAGAGGAAACACACTCACCTGTAACTGCTTGATGGCTGCTGGCTCTACTCAAGCACCTAAGTAAAAGCACAATTCAGTAAACAGCAAAAAAGTCATACTATTAGATCTATAGAAACTGTAACTCAGCCCATAAACATGCCACATGGGAATATATACACTGCTTTTTATGTTACGTCACATTATGGACCTGATCCAGAGATTCTGCGGATGGGCTAGATGTCAAATACAGACTTGTGTGTTTCCATTGAAACAAGCGCAGATATTCAACCCGGGTAGACGGAAGCTGTGGGTTTTTGCCGCGACAGCCTCTGGTGAGTTTCAGGTTTTGAATGGGTTTTTTGACACTTGTAGTATGAAAACACCCCTTTTCCCATTTTAATATCATGGAAAACCGCGTTCCACGAGTACACTGCACACGTATGCGCTCCCATTTTGAGCCTGTTCCAACATGATCCATTCCATTAGGCACAAAATACTCTGCTCCTCAGTTTTCAACTGTCAGTTACTATGGTTAAGTAAGTTTTTAAAATATCAGTTAAGTCATTTGACCAGGTGAGTGACAGTTGGAAGCTCAGGTGCAGAGTATGTTGTACCTAATGGAATGGGTCATGTTGGGGGGTCAGCTGTTGTGAGCATGTATTTAGCAGGGACAGCTGAACAGAGGCAACAATATATAAATAGTGACCTACAACTTTTGCAGAGCCTCCAATATAACCCCTTCCATTATGTACACAAAACTCCGCTCCTGATCTTCCAACTGTCACTCACCTGAATTAACTGATTTTTCTCTTCAACAATTGTGGTTACCATAGTAACTGACAGAGCAGAGCATTGTATATCTAATGGCATGGGTCATGTTGGAGGGTCTGCCCTAGTAAAGCATACAAGCACCTATGATGTCCCCTATATACATGCCCAGGCTATACACATGCCATGCCATGCACAGGGCACACGTGTATCTGTATGTACATGAGGCTGCTGTACCCCCTTGTACAGCCTTGTATGAACCCCCCACAGCCCACCCTGCAGCGTGCACTAATCACCGGCTATTACCTGAGGAGGGTCCCTGAGCGGAGCTGCAGAGTCCTGAGCCTGACACAGGGCAGCGCCATGACAGTCAAAAAGCTGGACTGTACCACCAACGGAGGTGGGGGGGGTATCCCAACACCTTGTCAGATCTTTATCCTCTAATACTATCATCAAGACAGCCCTGAGTATAACTGCACAAATGACCTGTCATGCCTTATCTTCTCAGTCACATAGCCTCTACCCGGCATGCAGAATGGAATGACCAAACACCCCTGTGATAGCCGCAGCTTGGTATCTCCCACTTCCGGGTCACACACATGTGCTTTCACACTGCCCTTGGAGGCTTCAGACTCTGTTACCATAATATCAGTCACCTCACCAATCATATGTCTCACATTATTATTATTATTATTATTATTATTATTATTATTATATACCTGATGCCTTTTATATTATACTCATCTATAATGTGTTATATCATTCATAGCATTCATCTCACTCACTTTTTATGGATATCATCTTTGACATTTAGGGATTGATCCAGAGTTACACTTTCAACTTTTTTTTTTTTTAGGTGCAAGTCAAGTGTATACCTGTGCTATGTTGAATTCCTGCGCAGGTGCCTAGGTAAAAAAAAAAAACCTTCTCAGAACGTCGCAAATCACCTCCAGGAAGTACCCGGCGCTAATGAGAGGATATTAGCCAGTCTGAAATATCATGAGAACGTTATTTCAGACACTGGCCAATAACCTGTCATTAGCATCGGGTACTTCCTGCTAGCAGGAGGTGATTTGCGACGTTCAGAGAAGGTTTTTTTTTTCTCCGTAAAATTTTTTTCCGCTGGCTGCTGTTTTAGCGCAGCGGTAAAAAAAATAATTGAATCAACGAATTTTTACCGTTTAATTGTCGGCGAAGGCGTCATATTTTTTCCGACACAATCTTTTTTAAAATATCGCCGGCAATTGAATCGGGCCCTGTGAGTTCTATGTGCAAAAGTAATGCACTTTTCCTGCATGCAAAAGAATTTAAATAATCGAGCAACTCTCGCATTGCAAAATGGTTTATTCGAGCTGCACACTTGCACCTGTTTTGCCCATACTTCCAAACTGGATCAGCCCCCAAGTATATTATGTACGTGACAACATTTCTAGATCACTGAACTCTGGCACTAAAGCTCTATTTACCGGACTCCTTTTAACTTACAAAATGATGTATTGCATTCCCATTATTACAAGTGTACATGAATTCTATGTATTCTAGTCAGAGAAATAATAAATGTTTGTGCTAACTCTCAAAGTGAATACACATAATGTTAAATGTACAACCCCTCATGTGCTGTGTTCTATTTCATCTGGTTGTTCAGGGTCCACAAACATACATTTAGAAATAAATAATTGTGTATTGACCACCATGTTTGTTATCAATAAAGTGGATCTTCATCTAAGACTGTCTGCCGATATCTGCATGCAGTGTGTGTAAATCGTACCCAGATACACATCGGAAAGCTGAATGTACGGATACTGTTTCCATACTTGGGGCAGGGCTTATTATTTAAATCCTACAGCAAGGGCTGGGTTTAGCTCTTACATACGGTTTCTTGTCCACACTTTTACACTTACATGTAGAGAAGTTAGGGTTATGGACATGTAAATTTTCTTAGTTCTATACGCGAGTATAATGATATAATTTATACAAATCTATTTAAGCCCCAATACTACCTCAGATCATAGAGTTCCAGGGGGTGGGCGGGACTTGATGACAGAAAGCGCATCATCAAGTCCCACCCATGCCTTGTAACACCAGGTTTTACTGTTATGAGAGACTCCCCTCCTCTCATGCAGGAGATCTGTCGGCTCTCCCAGGATTCCGGGAGACTCCTGGGTCCAGGAGGGCACATAGTGTTCCTTGCAGACACACTACATAAAGAATGAAGGCGTTCCTCTATGCAGCTAAGTCATTTGTGGTATATCTTTTCTGCACAAAAATGCACTCATCCAAGACCTAAAGTAAGTAGGGACCAACTTGTAAAATATCCTAATTTTAATCACTTATATGGTGCTAAGTCATGTAATCGACTAAATAGTTTCCCCAATGTACCCAAAATAAAAACATGCAAATTTTACATTTTTGATAGAGATGTATGTGTTTTTTCAAGATTATTCGTACTTTCCACCTTCCTCAGAAGCCACTATAGAGAAACATTTGGATAACTGTATATAGTGAAAGCAACGAGCTATAGGCACATGCAATAAATGGTTAACCATCCCTGAAAGTGTATTTTAACTTTATTTCTACAATTTAATATGGGATTCTTTCTTGGTTTTGCATAGAGCAGTGGTTACTTTAAATATCCTTAGTTCTGACATGAACCGGAGGCTTTTCATAAAGATTATACTTTCAATCTACCCACTTGCCTATACCGTATGCATTGCCTGACACACGGCTTTAGTAAACCAAAGTGCAAAGAATAAAAATGACACAGTGTTACTCAGCAATATATATTTTATTATAGTTCATAGAGGATCCATATACAGTAGATGAGGTAGAGAGCCCCGGGTTACACCTTCAGATTGGTGCGGTCGTGGTATTTCTGATAGGGGTCGTCAATGTACCAGCTGCGCCTCTTCCAGAACGATGTGGTCATTTTATCCAGAAGTTTGCTCTGTGTCTTGTTACAGAAAACGATTTCTCTCAAGCGCTTCTTCCTGGCGGCCTTTTTCTTCCACAGCTTCTTTTTATAACCAGCCTGTAAAAAAAACAAAACAAAAAAAAAACCCATATTAAAATAAATGTTTAAACAGACTCTAAAAAGATAAAATATTAGTGAAGTGTCTTTGGAATATGTCCTAACACAGTGGTTTCCAAACTTTCTCAGTTCGCCATTCCCTTAGTGTCTTTATATGGTTTTCAAGGTGACCCAAGCTAAAAAAAAAAAAAAAAAAACGAGCAGTCCTGTGTTTTTAAGAACTTAAGTCCAAAAACATAATAAGAATTTAGGTCAGAACACAAATACTTGTTAAGTGGTTTGCAAAAATTATACCCGTAAAATGTATCTTTTCATTTGTAAAAACAGATATAAGGTTTTCACTTAAACGCCAAAACACAAAGGACCTGATTCACAGTTAATGATATTTTAGGCAACTTTTTAGGTTTTTAAGAAGGGATAAACTGCGCATGAGTAGTACCTTAATATATGCAATTTACATAGGACTTAAGAACGGGGCGGCTCAGAATTACCATTACAAAGCTATTTCCTCAAGGTTCGTAATGACTTAAGAATGAGGGGGTGTGCCTGGAAAACTTAAGAACGGAGTTAAGAAGATTGGGTGGAGGGAGGCATTAAAATGAGGAAATCTTGGCGCAGTTTGGCAAAAACTTTCTTAATTAGCCGCCCTATGCAAACAACTATGAACCTAAAGATAGGGCAGCCCTATGGCTTAGGAAGCTGAAAATAGGGGCGTGTCTAGGGAGTCGCCTTGCTACCTTTTGCGTATAAGAACCGAACGCCTTCTTAAGTGTGAACACGGTCCAAAATCACCAAAAAGGGTATCAGAAAATTATTAATTCATAAAAAATGATAATAATTGCTTCTATTGTGTGTAACCAAACCGCAATGCATATTTTTTGGGTTAAACTGACCTTTCTCCGGATCCAAAGTCCGCAGTGCAGACGCAGAAAACGTTTAACCACAGATTTCACGGACTTCCTTTTCCCAGAACGGACACTGTGATAGGTCACGGTTCTAGAAGGTTGTTGCAGAATGCTTGGAAGCAGTGGTGTTATCCTAAAGAAAAAAAATAAATATTCACATAATGGGGTAACGTCATTTTAAGCCACTAAAACAAAACATTAGAGGTCTTGTATATAGGACAGATGCAGAGATCAGATCCTTTTTGTGATCGAATCCCCCAGCAATAGATTGGGAGGCATTGCAATCATAGTGCTACACTATCCACCCATTACAAATGTAGCCATTCCCCTCGGACTCCCGATACCTGGGCCCTCCCTTTATTTTTCAAGTGCTTGGAAAAGAGCGACAGTACAAAATTGGATTGGATGGTTTTTTATTTTTCTTGCTTTTTTATTTTTTTTATTTTGGGTTTTTAAGAAACGGTTAATAAAAAAAAAATTGACACAATTTAGTTGCAATTACAGGATAAGAAAATAAATAAGAAAATAACAAGCAATCATTATAATTTACCTGCTGAGAATGGATGTGTTCTGTACAGGCGTTAGGCGGTTTGTGACAGGCAGAGAGAGTCGTTGTGTGGGCCTAGAGATTAGAGAGCACAATCCAGACACATTCCTTACATGGGGGTTCACCACTGGCCTGCAGAGAGCTAAAAGTGAAGGAAAGGAAGCATTACAACTAGATGTTATAGTGGATAAAAGCTCACTCTGAAAACAGAAATTATCTGTGCACCAGCGTAATTTTACCTTCCAGCAAGTCTTAAACAATGTTATATTCCCACATTTAAAAGGTGAAAAGGAAAAGCGGAGGCTCTTTCACCTATTACAACCAATCAGATGCTTTCTCTCATTTTCTAAATGTAAAACAATAGGTCCTCATATAGTGCAGAAAATATCCCTATGCCCAATAACATTCACTGCATATGTGAAGAAACCAAAGCAATTCATTAAACCCTCAATACCTGAATTAAGAATTCAACAACAACAGTCAAATCAAACACAATGCTGTGGAGCTACCTCTCTCTTTATTATGTGTTAGAAGCTAAAAAACAACAAAAAAAAAGAATTCAAAGAACCATTGTTCACATACCAGATATGCTCACTCCAGATTGTGGAAACTTCCTTGACACACATCTGAAAATAAATAAAAATTAGATAGATAGATAGATAGATAGATAGATAGATAGATAGATAGATAGTGAATAACATTAGATAGATGTTGAAGTTTAAAAAAACAAAGGTATCATATGCTCAAACATAGCACTATATACCCCTTGGTCAGGGGTACAAAATAATGTAGATCCTGTGGTAGAGGTTATTATACATAAAGCCCTCTGTCTAGGGTACAATATACCCATGTACACTATAGTAGCAATAACACTGTAAGGATCATACAGTATACCCATATACCCTATAGTAGAGGCAACACTGTACAGAAGGACTTCTGACTGGGTTACAATTTACTCATACCACTAACCAACCAGACCCTCCAACATGACCCATTCCATTAGGTACAATTTAATCCGCTCCTGAGCTTCCAACTGTCACTCACCTGGTTTAAATGAATTAACTGATATTTAAAAAACGATTTGTCTCTTCAACAAAGGTGGTTACCATAGTAAGAGATGAGCAGAGTATTTTGTATCTAATGACATGAGTCATGTTGCAGGGTTTGAATAACATACCCATAGACCAGGATATACTATGCCATCTATCAGGAACACAATAACATACCCACAGACCAGTCTATAATAAATGGCTTCTACCAGGGGTAGAATAACATACCCCCCTATACCAGTGTTGGCTAACCTGTGACACTCCAGGTGTTGTGAAACTACAATTCCCATCA
>WWET01003036.1:131214-142244 GCA_011038615.1 Limnodynastes dumerilii
TGAGTATGAAAGTAAGAGGAAAACACCAAAACCATGTTGCGTTTTAAAAGGAAGGTCGCTCCATGCCACACTCTATATCAGGAATGGCCAACTTATGGCTCTCCAGGTGTTGTAGAACTACAACTCCCAACATGCTTTATCATGTATCAGCTATGCCTATGCAGTTAAATCATGCTGGGATTTGTAGTTTCACAACACCTGGAGAGCCTCCGCTTGCCCAGGCCTGCCCTATATAACACTCGACTGATCAGCCTGATTATTTGTACACAAGGTAATCATACAAAAAAAGAGTAATTCTATAATTGTGCAGAAAACCCCAATATTCTAATAATTTGCACCTATGACATCGCATCACGGTTTGGCTTTTGCGCCTTACAATCAGTCCATATGTTTTTGGAGAGGTCTTGTCAATAGAAATGTATGTGGTATAGCCTTGATTTATAACAAATTTTTGGCGCACTTAAAACAATTGTAGACACTGTTTGCGATATCTGTGCCAAAAAAAGGATGTTTCGATATTCTGAAGGTCATATGGTCTGACTTTATTTCTCCTGTTTTTGTCCTTTAGGACGCCACGGTCTGTAGTGAGGAGAGAACACAACAGCAAGCTGACGATCATAATGGCGTCCAAGCCAAGGGGACAGACGGAGAAGAAAGGGATGGAGGAAGCCTTGGAGAGTACGTTGGCTGCCTTGTTCTGTGTAGTCTGCTTGGTAGATCTGTGCACATTGTATTCTGAAAAACTGCTTCTTTACAAAATAGACAATAGCCAAACAATGAGTAGAGATCAACATTCTGCATGAGGCAGGCAAAGAAAGATGCTCCCCAGCTTCTCTGGTTGAGGATTACACCCATCCAGGCCAGGCCGCATCCTCTGCCTAAAAAACACAAACACTTCCCAATTGGCGCTTAAAATGTAGTACTACCCAATATACAAAAAATGTATATAGAAAAAAACTATAAATGTAATAAGATAAAAGAGTCTTTAGTGGCTCTAACTATGTTTATAGCAGCGAGTATAGGATGTGGCAATAACATGCAAAGAAACAAAAACAAATTATACCTGCGCTTACATAGAAGAGAGATGACACAAATGTGATTAAAAAGTGATTAATGTAAATATATCTCAATATTTATTTAAACACCATATTAAAACATAATATAACGGCCGGTCCTTATTCAGTATACAACATATAATATCACAGTTGTCTTGGTTTTGAATGTCTAATGTACAGGCATAAACTGAGATACCAATGGCCAGAAATGATTAAGATAGCAGCCCCAATAAAATATACGCAGCGATGTGAGCAATGAAGTATTTGAGGTGTTAAGGTCTCGCTATGTGCGACTGGAGGTTCAAATCCGGGTTTGGACTAGCGGTAGCAGATTCACCACACAGTGGAATGATGTAGGTGGTTAGGGGCTCCGAGTGATGGAATGGACAGCTTGGTGGAGAGGTCACACATAGCGAGACTGTAACACCTCAAATTGAGCCATACCTCATTGCTCACACCGCTGTGTATATTTTATTGGGACTGCTATCTTAATCATTTCTGGCCATTGGTATCTCAGTTTATGTCTGTATATTAGACATTTAAGACCAAGACAACTGTGATGTTATATGTTGTATATTGAATAAGGACCGGTCGATATATTATGTTTTAATATTGTGTTTAAATAAACATTAAGATATATTTACATTAATCCGGTATTATTACTTTTTAATCACATTTGTGTCATCTCTCTTCTATGTAAGCGCAGGTATAATTTGTTTTGGCATCCTCTACCTTCCTCCCAGCAGGTGATTGCCTGTAGCGTGCTGATTGATGGGAATACTGAGCGTCATTCATTGGGTGAAAGCATGTGACATGGCGGGTGTTATTATCTTGTTTTTTCATTGTGTGTGTGTGGGTGGGATTCACGGCCAGTCTCTGTTTACAGATGGTCTGCAGAGAGCCCCACATGGGGTTGAACAGAGGGCCCTAGTGTAATGTTATAGGGATAATGCTGATACAACAGCACCACCAGCTCTAACTTGGTCCAGATTGGTGATTACCTGCTGTAGGTCCTCCTATGCTTCTGCTTTACCAGGGGCAGTCATAGTATAGGGCCGATACACTGCGGTCTTGTATAGGATTAGCTCAGTGTGTTCAGTCCATGTATGTGTTTGGTAGGAAATTTAGGAGAAGCTGGGACCGATGTAAGTATAAAGAAATCTTAAGGGCCATAATTACTAAGCTGCAGTAATAGAAAAGTGGAGATGTTGCCTATAGCAACCAATCAGATTCTAGCTTTCACTTTCTTATTACGTACTAGAAAATGTCAGCTAGCATCTGATTGGTTGCTATGGACAACATTTTCACTTTTCCAAACCCTCAGCTTAGTAAATCTGGACCCTGGACTTCTGGTAGAGTTTAAAGGCTCTATACAGAGTTGGCACTAAAGTTATCTGTAATATTTTAATAAGTACTGATTAGTTGTTTTTTTTTCTCTCCAGAGACAGAAGGCACAGTTGCTGAACGTGGTTACCTGACCCCCAGTACAACGAAGGAGTATGTGCAGGCCCTGTGGGAAAATGAGGGTAATGCATTCTGTTTTGTAGGCTTATATATTGGTTTATTTGGGGCATTTTATTAGTAATAATTACTTGTGACCCCTTCAAATTTAACAGTAATTCGTCAATTAGAAAATGTAGCCCCCCCTTATAAGATGGCTGCAAATCCATCAGAAGCTGGAAGTTTAAGTAAGATGTTACTGAGTATTTTCTCCACTTTCTGTCACACATGGACAGGGACTACTAGCCAATAGATGAACAGCTTCTTCATGCTCTAGTTCAGGCTTGACCAACCTATGGCTCTCCAGGGGTTGTGAAACTACGTGTCCCAGCATGCTTTAATTGCATAGGCATAGCTGATACATAACAAAGCATGCTGGGTCTTGTAGTTTCAAACCACCCGGAAAGCCGTAGGTCAGGCCTGAAGTACAGTATGAAGAATTCTTCCGAAGCTGTTCATCTATTGGCTAGTTGTCCGTGTCCATGTGTGACAGAGAGTGGAGAAAACACTCTGTAACCTCTTGCTTAAGCACGTTGGCCAGGCCTGCACTAGTTATTTTCTGTTTGGATTTATTCATGAAAAACACATAAGAAAGTGCTGACCTGTAGTCTTATTGTTCTCTAGAATATAGTTGCTTGATATTCGAATGGAACAAAAGAGAGGTCCGGCGCTCCAAACAAACATTATATAACACTGTGTCAGCACATACATAAAAAGCACTGGTCAGCACATACATAAAAAGGAGGTTTAGATCCCAATATAGCTATATTGGGTTATCTCACCTGCCCAGCGTCAAGGCACCTCCTGTAGGTGAGTCCCTATCCATCTGCTATATGTGTACTCAGGAGGTCTGTAGTAAGACACTCCTGCCATGTGAAAAGTGTGCAGCGGCCATATTGGGGAGGGGTCAAACTCCCAAAAGTAAAACTAACAGTAACAAAAAAAACCACACAGGCCTCAGGGTTGGCTTCTATGGACTACTCTGCCCCCTGTTTCTACACTAGGTTTCCACCTCTCATCCACACGTATAGTAAGCAACTGTACTGTGTAGTGGTCAGTCATTTAGTTCATTCTTATACTCTTTTCCCCCCAGGTTTTTTCCTGAAATTCCTGTTTTCCGGAATAGAGCTCGGCAAGGACTTTACTCCAGACAAGTTGTTCCTGGATCTTCTCGTGGTCCCGCCAGCACGGTAATTGCTTAATATCTTGCAGACTCTTCTGATGCCTCATTACTTGTCCCAGGATTCTGGTCTATGGCCAACTTGCTTAGGCTGGACCTTGGGCTTGTCAATACAGTGTCTGTGGCTGAGGAGGGGAGGGGGAAGGTGAAAGCGGTCTGGAGTTTGAACCAGGGGAACCAAACCCTGTAGTAGGCCACTTCCTTGGCTTCCTAGGTCAGGGAGGATAGAGACTTGGCTGCATCCAGGTCACAAGGCGCCAGTTTGAGATTGAGCAGTCGCATCTGGTATCAGGTAACACTAAAGAAAGGTCAAAGGACTCCTGAGTGCCAGCACTTTGAGCAGGTTAATGGGAACATTGCTGTCAGGTGATAGGGTGTAAGATACCACTTGTAGTAGATGTTAAAACCGTTTCCCTAAATTCTGTAAAAATATAAGTCTTAACCACGCTTTTTCTGATGTCTTCCCTGGAGTCATTGTTGCCGCAAACATTCTGTTTATGAAATAGAGACAGCCAACGAATAATTTTCCCCTGTCTCTATTTCAAAAATAGCGCTATATTGAAAAAAAAAATAATGAATGGGTAAGTATACTGATTGCCATACTCACCCATTCATTTATTCATTCATTCATTCATTCATTCATTCGGAAACACCACCGCACCGACCAGACAGGTGAATATGACTCTATGGGAAGTCTTGGGGTCAGGCTGTGGGGAGGGGAGTCTTAAGGTCAGGCAATGAGGAAGGGAGTCTTTGGGTCAGGCTGCAGGGAAAAGAGTCTTAGGGTCAGGCTGCAGGGAGGGGAGTCTTAGGTTTAGGCTGCAGGGAGGGGAGTCTTAGGATCATGGTATCATTTCTTATGCTAACTGAAAATCTTTTTGGGACAGGAGATAAAAGTACAATTTAACAGACTCCATTATTGTCTGTCTGAATAGATTAAACATCATATGCCTGCAAAAAAGTGACAAATGATAATGAAACTGAAGCAACTGCTATGCTTAGTATCCTGGGTTGTACTGTATATATACTTGGGCCAAGCATGGAGTTCAAGAAAACAGACATGATTTACAAACAGATGAAATCCTGGTGTATTCTGGATTGTGACTGGTGGGACAATTTTAGGAGTGTTTCTATGCTACAGTTATGAAATTTACACTTGATTCATAATTGAAACAAAAAATACAATAATACTGAACAAGAAAAATCCGCAATACCGATTCAGAGAAAATACAGGACCTGGTAAACCACTCTCCCTGTGTTGGGAGTGCTACATAAGGATGCAAGTCTTTCCTCCGTATAATTAGGTATGTGTGGACTTTATTAGCTGAAAATCGGTTGTGCATTAAAATTGCTTATGATTCAAAAAGACGTAACTAAAAATTAACTACATTTTTTTTTCTAAAAACAGCACTTACTCTCATTAACATATGTAAACAAATGTAACCATTAAACATACAACTTGAAATAGGAATAATCATGACATACTTAACAATACACATAAACGCATTCTGCTTATAAATACAATGATCCACTACATATAGAAACTTTCATGAAACATTAAAAAATGTAACTTTAAAAAAAGATAAACAACACAAACAACC
Source organism: Limnodynastes dumerilii (assembly GCA_011038615.1). Lineage (NCBI taxonomy): Eukaryota > Metazoa > Chordata > Amphibia > Anura > Limnodynastidae > Limnodynastes > Limnodynastes dumerilii. Next base: position 136,551 of record WWET01003036.1, read on the forward strand.
AATACAGTTAAATATATTTAAATGTCATGATGTTTGTTCACAAAATTTGAAGTTATTAAAAAAAAAAAAAAAAAACAAATAATGGCACTTTTACAAGGTTAAAGTCTTGCACAAAATGGAAATTCAGCATAGGATAAAATAAACAAGCCTTAATTTGTTTCATTTAAAAACATACATCCAATGATTATAAACACATAGCAGATAAGGACTGAACTAAGCAAGAGAAGACGCACAGAAAACAATAAAGTTCATCAACTTACGAGTGGTCGAGGCCTACCTTAACTGTCCTGTGCATATGTTAGTTTACGCAAGGCTCTCCTACTTGTGAATCAGTCCTAAGGGAGTCTTAGGGTCAGGCTGCGGGGAGGGGAGTCTTAGGGTCAGGCTGTGGGGAGGGGAGTCTTAGGGTCAGGCTGTGGGGAGGGGAGTCTCTTAGGGTCAGGCTGAGAGTGTTAGGGTTGTGTAAGGATTAGGATAAGGGTTAGGGTAGGATACATACTCACCATTTGCCTGGAGACTTTGTTCCGGGGATGATCAATTACTTCTCCTTCTTGAGGCAGAAGCTATTGATTTGGGAGCCGCTTCGTACCGCTGACTCCTTCGTTGGTCCACGCGTTATTTTTCATTAGCTTGTTATTTCTTCTAAGACGGTGTCTTTATAGGTTTATATCTTTGACATTCTATCCAAATAGAGATTTTTGGCAGCATTGATTAGTTGTCTTTTTGTGATCGTGCAAGCCATGGCTATGCTGATGAGACCTAATAAGGGTGAAATTATATATTTGAAGTTCTTTTCTCCTTCTTTTTATGGAAAAAGACTTTGTCAGTTTTATCCAACCCACCAAAACTTAGAATGACACAGTGACCCAGGCACAGTGACCCAGGCACAGTGACCCAGGCACAGTGGACCTCTATTCAATACCTTTAGTGTCACAAAGTTTCTTATTTCTATAGTTTCCGACCAATCAACCGGCTGGCAGATCAGGTGTTCACCAATGGCCAGACTGTCAACCTACAGGCCGTCCTGAAGGATATATCTCTAATACAGAAACTGCTGGCGGTGATGGCTGAGGACCAGGGGAATACTGCAGAAACAGAGACCGATCAGGTAAGATGCGATGTGTGGGGCACAGACCATCTAAAATTATACTGTGACGCTCTGGGATGCAAGACACCAATAAGAGGTGCCCCTGTCTTCCCACCTCAAAGCTTCTGTTAATTGAACGTTAGTGATCACTTTATGCTTCTATTTGTTAAGTAATCATGACTTTTTATAAACAGGACATTTGTTGGCAATCACCACCATAGAAACACATGGTCTGCACGGTGGCTCAGTGAGTAGCACTTGTATCTGACAGCTCTGAGGTCAGGAGTTCGATCCACAGACTAGGCCTTATCTGTGTGGAGTTTGTATGTTCTCCCTGTGTCTGCTTGGGTTTCCTACGGCTGTTTTGTTTTCCTTCCACATGCCAAAAACATGGCTACTGAATAAAATGTACCCTACTCTGTGTGTGCTGGGTCATTTAGACTGTCAGTTCCAGTGGGTCTACGTCATTTGATAACTCTATATAAAAACCTGTTAATAAATAAATATTGTGGACAGACCCTAGGAACCCCTTGGAAAGTCAAACCCACTTCCCCCCATCAAGTAGTGTCCCTGGGCACATGATTCATCCACTTCTGGATTATTTTGACTGTCGTCTGTATGGAAATTAGTATGTAGCTATAATGAAGCAGGGACTGATGTGAATATTAAATATTCTCTGTAAACCGCTATGTAATCTGATGGCGCTATTTAAAAACCTATAAATAAATAGAATTTGATGCAGATATGAGCCACTTGGCACATCCATTCTTTTTTTTTAGAATGACCCTAGATTTCCATTTTGCCTTGTTGAAAGGTGACAACCTCCCAGGTACATAACCCATTTATTATATAACCGGTACGTGTAATGATTTACTGGCCCTATAACCTTATAAATACTGGTGAGAGGTTTTAACTACAATAATTAGCATGGTAATTACAGCGGTTGATGCAGTGGAGGTTAAGTCACAATATTGAATGAGAAAGCATTTAACCAAGTGGTTGATTTATTAGAACCACAGGAACTGTGGTTTCTGTAATAGTATAGCAGTCTTTAGAGACCAGAGAATAGCAGAAGATGCAGGATACCAGTTGCAAAGAAAACCGCTTCTCACATAGAGGTAAGAACACGGTGATGTACTGACAAGACTGTAAGCGAAGGAAGGATTAAGGGAATCTGACAATGAGGCGTCAAACAGTGCATTTTATAGTCTGCTTAACAGCACCAACAAGGAATTGTCCTTCTTTTCGTGGTCAGTTTAAGGAGGATCTGTGGCAGAGTTTATTACTGTGCTACGTTTACAACGTTTATAGAGAACTCTGTAACTAAAAATCTATTACAAAGTGATCTTCCACAATTCTCGTGCTGGCCGTGTGATCTCTCCTGATCCCGAATTAGAAACATTTTTTACAAACTTCATCTGCCCTCTTCATGCTATGTGGTTTATATGAGGGTACATTTCTAACAAAGACTTTTTGGACCAGATCCAGAGTTAGGAATTTAGAAGTGGAAAGTTACACCTGGGCAAAACCATGTTGAATTGCAGGGGAGGCAAATTTCATCTGTTGTAAACAGTATTAGAGTTGAGAATTAATGTTCCTTAGCCGTGTTAAAGTAAAACTAGTCAGTATCTATGTGCAATAAGCAAAAGCAAAGTATTAGGAGTTTAACTGAAATTCAACATGGTTTTTCCCAGCTGTAACTTTCCACCTGTTTTCCTCCTATTTTCAAATTCTTGATCTAGTCGAAATCACGAGTTGAATTGAATAACATCATCGTCAGATCTGTTGTCTCTTGTCCTGTTTACCTCATTCTTTGTTTTCCAGTCACTATCTGAACCCAAGCAAGTCATCGATCGATCGTTCTTGACTGCGCTTCCTGGAACGTCTCTCACCAACAAACTATATAATGCATGGGTTCGGCTTCAGAGTCATGTGAACATCGTGTTCGATAGCGAGATGGACAGACTGATAACTGACAAGTACCCCGGTATTCGTCAGGTGTGTACTGTTCAGAGGTTTCCCCTTTGTTATACGCAATTCATTGATTTATTGGGCTCTTGGATGGATGGCATAGATATATTGGGCCTGATCCAGACCTACGCATGAGAGCGGAGCGTATTACCGCTCCAGCGTAAAAACTTTCACTCCCACGACACTCCCCTTACCTTCCTTTCATTACTCCCGCCGCACCCTGCCCTAACTTTTCCATGTGTTTGTACGTATTTTCGTAGCGACGCGCCGTTCGTAGCGGCCTAAGCACGTCCATACTGTACAATTTAAATGGCTCCCCCTGCCTACATTCCTTAACTCCAGCGTCTGTACTAACTTCGTACTATAAACACGCCCTGTCGTCGGAAAATACGCAAACAATACGGACGCCCGAATCGCCGCTACGAAAAGGTCTTTGGTACGACCGGAAGTTGTCACTATGCACATGCGCAGTACGTTTTTTCTGCTGTTTTTTCGCTTACGATCAGCGTACGTTTGCATGCGAGCATAGGTCTGGATCAGGCCCTTTAACCCTGCACTATAGTGTACTACCCTGCACATGTTTTTTGTTTTTTCTTTTTTTTTTTTTTTTTTTTAATCTATTTCCAATAAAATATTAAATCCTTTTGTCAGCGGTGTATTGTTGTGTCTGTTGAAATACCTATAGTGAGTAAGCTCAAAAAGGCTCAAAAAGTGTAGAGTGCAGTTTAATGAGCTGCTGTGACATCACTGTCCCCGCCCACTAAAATGTGTATCCACCTATCCACACACTGCATTTCTGGAAAGCAAGTCTGCAAGACTGTCATTTATAGCCTGTCTGTGTAGGTAGAGAAGCAAAACCCTCATAAAATGGAAACTGGCAGACTCATTAACAAGAGCTTGATATATGTTTAATATGTAGTCCTTTATATACTTTTCTTACTTACATATAAATAGATCAGTGCAGGTATCTTACACTTTAAAGGGCTGGAATCTTCCAGGACCGTGTGTCAAAATTAGCGCGAAAGACATTTGTTTGTTTTTACTTTGCCCAAATATACAGAGAGAAATTTCTTCAGATAATTGTGATCCGGATTCACAGTTACGTAGTTTTCATCTTACGTACGTTGTTTTAAGAATTGAGCTACTACTCATGCGTATGAGCTTATTTACGCTATCTACGTACCATTTCTGTACGTAGATAGCGTAATAAGCTAGTAAGCATGTGTAGTAGCTCAATTCTTAAAACAACGTACGTAAGATGAAAAACTACGTAACTGTGAATCCGGACCTATAATATTAAAATTTCTAGATTTACTATAGTTGGGTTAACGCTTTGTTCACACATTAATTTAATACAATATGATTCTTACCGATTTATATGCACTTAGTTATTTTGTTGTGAACGGCAGACTCATTAAAAATAATTATAACCTCTTCTGTCGTTCATGAAGGTCCTGGAAAAGAAAGAAGGTCTATTTCGGAAACACATGATGGGGAAACGCGTGGATTATGCGGCTCGCTCCGTTATCTGTCCCGACATGTACATCAATACCAATGAGATTGGTATTCCTATGGTATGTGGAGACCAGAATGATCATCATCTTTCCTATACATATATGCAAACATATTATTAAAAGTCATATTATTGGGCTTTATCCAGAGATCTAATTCCTCACATTTTTATTTGTAGGTTCCTCATCGTAACGTATTTAGACTATTATGTTAGTATTTGTTTGTAGCGTCTGAAATTTTTTTCAAACGATGGGCTGGATCCACAACTACGGCTGTAATTTGCTGAAAGACAGCTACTGCGCAGGCGTAGTAACTATAGTACGTAATCTTCGTATTGTTTCAGTATGTAGTTTGCATATATGAGGTCTTTCAGCTGCAGAGAGGGGAGCCTTCATGTCAGGCTGCGGAGAAGGGAGGCTTAGGGTTAGGCTGCAGAGAAGGGAGACTTAGGGTTAGGCTGCGGAGAAGGGAGACTTAGGGTCAGGCAACCAGGAAGGGAGTCTTGGGGTCAGGCTGCAGGGAAGGGAGTCTTGGGGTCAGGCTGCAGGGAAGGGAGTCTTGGGGTCAGGCTGTGGGGAGGAGAGGGGTTAGGGTAATGGAAGGGGAGGGTTAGGGTAAGGGTTGGGGTTACATTAATACTCACCATTCGTTGTTTTCTGCTCGACGGGGTAGAAGCAATCGATATAGCAGCCAGTGAAAATGAACCGCTATAAGTGGAGACCCACAGCCTTACAGGAGGGGGATTTTTGGGGTTTGATGTTTGGTGGTAATATTACGCTAATGTTCTCTGATGTCTTATTTGCTTACTAAAATGTGAAATGATAATGTTTTCCATAAGGTTTTTGCTACCAAGCTGACCTACCCACAGCCTGTCACTACGTGGAACGTGCAGGAATTGAGACAAGCTGTTATCAATGGACCCAGCGCCCACCCTGGGGCCTGTATCGTGGTTAACGAGGATGGGTCTCGTACAGTATTGAGTGCCTCAGATCCTGTTCAGCGGGAGGCTATCTCAAAGCAGCTGCTCACTCCATCTACTGGGGTACAGAGGTTTCCAGCCAAGATTGTGAGTGTGCCATGTGTCTATCCCATCTCTCTCACCCCTCATCTCTCTCTCTCTCTCG
>WWET01003036.1:143244-160166 GCA_011038615.1 Limnodynastes dumerilii
CTGTCACTCACCTGGTTTAAATGAATTAACTGATATTTTTAAAAAACACTATTCGTCTCTTCAACAAATGAGGTTACCATAGTAACGGATAGTTGGAAACCGAGGAACAGAGTATTTTGTACCTAATGGAATGGGTCATGTTGGAGGGTGTTTTTTTTATTTGGACTAAACAGACGTTCCATTGTCGGTTACATTTTTATGTTTCAATGGTTTCAGATAAGCGGCCTCAATGCAGTTGTGGAACAATCAGGAGTTCAAGGCTTGAAGCCTCATATGCATCGCGCAGGAGAGACATCTCCCTCTTCTTCTGAGAGGAAAGCAAAGAGTAATGGTCAGTGATCGAGGGGTTAAAGCACCATTATGGACCACCCTGGTGCCGCCTTGTCTCCAATACTCCCAGAACATCTCTTTAATGATTTAACGAATACTACCATGCTATAACATAGTGTTAAAGCAAATATAATGACATGTGTATAACAGTCAATCAATAAGTAAGTATATGGTTTTAACTAAATATTATAAGTTCTAATGGATTAAACATGGCTTCTACACAAGCTCAAACTGGTGAAACACTGGTGAAATATGACTATGGATGACGGACATGTTTATTTCGCAACAGAATACATTTATGAGTCAGTCTTAGGGCCAGATTTACTAAACAGCTTAAAAGGAAATGTGGAGATACTACCCATAGCAACCAATCAGATTTTAGCTCTCACTTTCCTATTACATACTAGAGAACGTCAGCTAGAATCTGATTGGTTGCCATCGGTAACATCTCCACTTTTCCTTTTGCGCAGATCTAGCTCATAGTCTCTGGCTTGTTATCATTTTTGGCCACCATGTTGCCTCTCTTGGTCCCTATGACCTTGGACGCCTTGCAGTTTGAATGTTCTCTGGTTCTGATATCTGCTAGTTTCAAGAAGATACTAGACAAGGTTATCAATGAATTATTTTACATAGTGAACTCTTTATTTATTTCAGATGTTTTCCTGTAAATTATGTTTTGTGGGGGAGGGTTTCTGGGAAGTTAGAGATCGTTCTTGAATATTAATAAATATACATAAAACTAATGTACCCTAAGACTAGACAGATCGTTTTACCCTTAATGAGTAAGTGCTTTTGCATTGAAGCCTGAACCCTGCTGTAACACCTATAAACAGGATTAATCGTAGTTTGATTTTTTTGCTACTTTTATTTTGCAGTAAACATTCTTATTCTTCAACCCCTTTAATAATCTGCTCACAGGAGACCGTGTTCACTACCAAGAGCGAGTCAGGTGCAAACAGATCACAGACTGGGTGGGGAAGAGGGCCCTGCTCACAAGCTTACGCTCTATAGGATAATGGGTTTGATACATAAGGGCAAGTGCTACCGTATTTCCCCATGTATAAAACGCACCTTTTTTGGAAAAATCTTGTGTACAAAAACAGGGTGTGTCTTATACAGGAGGATTACCATTTTAACATCCAGCCGCTGGTCTGGAGTCAGACTGCAGCTCCCCTCTACCCTTTAAAGTTTTCTTACCTTTCAGACCATCCAGCGAGCGGGACTGCGGTCAGAATATGACGTCCTGCGGTGACTGAGACTGGGAAATGAAGTCCCGTGGTTACAGCCTGTGACCGCGAGACTTCATTTCCTAGTCTCAGCCACCGCGGGACTTCATATTCTGACTGCAGTCTCGCTCGCTGGATGATCTGAAAGGTAAGAAAACTTTAAAGGGTAGAGGGGAGCTGCAGTCTGACTCCAGACCAGCGGCTGGATGTTAAAATGGTAATCCTCCTGTATAAGACACACCCTGTTTTTGTACACAAGATTTTTCCAAAAAAGGTGCGTTTTATACATGGGGAAATACGGTAGCACTTGCCCTTATGTATCAAACCCATTATCCTATAGAGCGTAAGCTTGTGAGCAGGGCCCTCTTCCCCACCCAGTCTGTGATCTGTTTGCACCTGACTCGCTCTTGGTAGTGAACACGGTCTCCTGTGAGCAGATTATTAAAGGGGTTGAAGAATAAGAATGTTTACTGCAAAATAAAAGTAGCAAAAAAATCAAACTACGATTAATCCTGTTTATAGGTCAAACCGCGATGAATCCAGTCTATAGGTGTTACAGCAGGGTTCAGGCTTCAATGTAAAAGCACTTACTCATTAAGGGTAAAACGATCTGTCTAGTCTTAGGGTACATTAGTTTTATGTATATTTATTAATATTCAAGAACGATCTCTAACTTCCCAGAAACCCTCCCCCACAAAACATAATTTACAGGAAAACATCTGAAATAAATAAAGAGTTCACTATGTAAAATAATTCATTGATAACCTTGTCTAGTATCTTCTTGAAACTAGCAGATATCAGAACCAGAGAACATTCAAACTGCAAGGCGTCCAAGGTCATAGGGACCAAGAGAGGCAACATGGTGGCCAAAAATGATAACAAGCCAGAGACTATGAGCTAGATCTGCGCAAAAGGAAAAGTGGAGATGTTACCGATGGCAACCAATCAGATTCTAGCTGACGTTCTCTAGTATGTAATAGGAAAGTGAGAGCTAAAATCTGATTGGTTGCTATGGGTAGTATCTCCACATTTCCTTTTAAGCTGTTTAGTAAATCTGGCCCTAAGACTGACTCATAAATGTATTCTGTTGCGAAATAAACATGTCCGTCATCCATAGTCATATTTCACCAGTGTTTCACCAGTTTGAGCTTGTGTAGAAGCCATGTTTAATCCATTAGAACTTATAATATTTAGTTAAAACCATATACTTACTTATTGATTGACTGTTATACACATGTCATTATATTTGCTTTAACACTATGTTATAACACGGTCGTATTCGTTAAAGCATTAAAGAGATGTTGTGGGAGTATTGGAGACAAGGCGGCACCAGGGTGGCCCATAATGGTGCTTTAACCCCTCGATCACTGACCATGGTCTTTGCTTTCCTCTCAGAAGAACAGGGAGATGTCTCTCCTGCGCGATGCATATGAGGCTTTAAGCCTTGAACTCCTGATTGTTCCACAACTGCATTGAGGCCGCTTATCTGAAACCATTGAAACATAAAAATGTAACCGACAATGGAACGACTGTTTAGTCCAAATAAAAAACACACCCTCCAACATGACCCATTCCATTAGGTACAAAATACTCTGTTCCTCAGTTTCCAACTATCCGTTACTATGGTAACCTCATTTGTTTTTTTAAATATCAGTTAATTCATTTAAACCAGGTGAGTGACAGTTGGAAGCTCAGGAGCGGAAGTTGTACCTTATGGAATGGGTCATGTTGGAGGGTCTGAAAAAATGCTAAATTGATGCTCTTCAGATGTGTTATCCTGCTGTGATGTCTTATGGCCGATCCGTTCCTTTTTTCCCCCTCGTTCTGTAAGGATGGGACGCCCTTAGCAGGCCTGATTCAAGATCACATGGTGTCTGGAGCAAGCATGACCATCCGAGGCTGCTGCTTTACCCGAGAACAATACATGGAGCTGGTATACAGAGGGCTGACCGATAAGAAAGGGCGCGTCAAAACTCTTCCACCGGCGATCCTGAAACCGTACAGACTGTGGACAGGAAAACAGGTAAAGCGCAGTCTGTTATTATTAAAGTGAATGTTAGTGGCATGTCACTATTTATTTACACTGGTTACTGTATTAGCCGTCCACCATTATCTCTCTCACTCCTCCTCTGTAGGTTACTGTTTTAGCCGTCCACCATATCTCTCTCACTCCTCCTCTGTAGGTTGCTGTTTTAGGAGAAGGGGGAGCGTGTGTGTGTGTGTGTGTGTGTATATACTGGTTAGGCCAATGATTCCATTATATCATTTATATACTATAATATATCCATTGTTACAGATAATGGGGTAGATCCAGACCTACGGGCTAGTAACGTTACAATTCGTGGCGTAATTACTATGCCCTCCCCTCGTACGTACTTTTGCCGTTTTACACTTTCCAAACCCTACCTTAACTTTTCAAAGGGTAACTCCTGTCGGCCGTAATGGCTGCACGTTCTTTTGCGCCTAAGCACCACCATACTGTACGATTTAAATGCCTACCCCCTATAAAGCGTAATTTCGGGTGTCGTATGTTTGGCACGCCCCTTCGATTGTAGTTACGCTGTTAATACGTGGCTGGTACGTAGAAAACAGCGCGTTTACGTCTCCAGGTAGCGGAAATATACTAGCGTACGTAGCTCAGGATCTGGGCCAGTGTAGTAGTTGACCTTGGCTGCAGATTTTCAGACCCTGCTATGGCTGTCTCCGTTGTGACTTCTGGCTCTCAATCTCCATACTCCTATAAATGAATAAATATCAGATCTTCATCAAAGTGGGCTGATATACAGTGACGCGAACAGTGCTGGGGGGGTTCAGCGTCTCCCTGAAAACCCAAATTTTGCACCTTCCTGTGGAGGGGAAAGGAGGGGGTACTCAGGGGAATCGACATAAAGGCAATGGGCTGAATCCAGACCTAGTTAAGTGCATGATCTTAGTTACTCCTAAGCTAAACCATGTTGATTTCAGGGGAGTCATATTTCATCTGTTGCAAACAGTATTAGAGTTGAGAGGTGATGTTTCCTATCCCAAGTCTAAATAACAGTGTGATAGTAACGCTGGTCAGTATCTGTGTGCAGTAAGCAATTCAAAGATATATCCCTGCATGCAAAGAATACAATTACCTTGACTCCCCCTGCAATCAACATGGTTTAGCCCAGGAGGAACTCATTTCAAGCACTTAACTAGGTCTGGATCCAGCCCAATGAGCCGGATCCAGAGCTAAGTTTCCTTTATGTTTCCTAGCGTAGCGTATTTTCTAGTCCCTCCCCTCACTCGTACATATTTTGGCCTTGTTACGCTTCCCGAACCCCACCTGAACTTTACACGGCGTAAGTACTGACGTACGTATAGGCTGCACGTACTTACGCGCCTAAGCACACCCATACTGTACGTTTTAAATGCCTCACCCCACCTCCGAAGCATAATTACGGGTGTTGTATGCCTGGCACGCCCCTTCGATACGTGACTGGCCCATACGCTCAGTTAATTTTTGCGTAACATCTGCTGCATCATGCGCAGTAAGTACTAATGAGCGCTTCTACGCTAGCGGCTAGCGTGAAATCACCCGCGTACGTAGCTCTGGATCTACCCCAATGTGACGGGCGCTGTAGAGTGGAGAGTGCCTCTTCAGTACGACACTCTCCTGCATCCCCTCTCCTGACCACTTCTACTGATCTTATTGACTTTTATTTATAAATGTCTCTACTGTGCCATTGTACATATCCGTACTGTCTCTGGAAACCTACCGCTTTATAATACAGCCTCCTTTCTGAAGTTATCACAAGTGAGGAACAGAATTCCTTTATGCATTATTCATATATTTATTTTATTTCATGCCTCATCTGTTGTGAGATACATTGAATTTCAATTATTTAATATATAATATTGCATTGGAAGAGTTGAACTTTAATTAGTTTTAATTCATTATCAACAACATTGTCTTAAATTGTCTTTATGCCACAGAGATTTACATTATTTTTGCTAAATTCCAGTAGAGGGCGCACTCCCCATACGGTTGCAATCTCCGGTTAGAAAGTCTGGCTTCCGAAAAAGGGATATTCGAAAGTTACTTTTCCAATGGCCCTTTTTCCAAAGCTTACACTTTTAGAAAAAATGTTTTAAGAATGGGCGAGTATGTTCAGCACACTCACCCATTCACTTTCGGAAAGAACAGATCACTCTGCCGCCGCTCGCCAGACCGAGGGAACAGGGGAGTAAAGTCTTTCTGCGGGGTTAGGATCCGGCTGCAGGGGGGAGAGGTTTAGGGTCAGGCTGCATGTTAGGGAGGGTTAGGGTCAGTCTGCCAGGAAGGAGGGTTAGGGTAGTGTGAGGAGAGGGTTAGGGTAAAATTAAGGGAAGTAGTGGGGGACTTAGTTTTTTTTTTTACGCTTTTCGAAGCACCGAAAGCTCTGTGCTCCTTGGATCGATTGCAATACCTCCTCGAGACATATGCAATCGAAATCTCAGCCAGTTCACAATAGGCTGGGGAGGAATAGACGATTCGAAAATCAGCCATTCGGACCGGAGCCCCACACCCCCTCCCCATATGGTGTAGAGAGGCTGAGTTTCACAGACTTGGATAGTCCATGGCTCTGCAGATGCTGTACCATTATAAAGCCACTAGAGGGAGCATTTTGGTCACAGCAACGATGTTCAGTGTATGACCAACTTAAAGCAGGCTCATTGGGCCTGATCCAGACCTACGCCCGCGAGCGTAGCGTATGTTCGCCCGGGCGTATAAACTTTCACGTCCATGACACTCCCATTGATCTATCTATCTATCTATCTATCTATCTATCTATCTATCTATCTCAGGATAGTTGTCATTACGGGGGAAATCAGGAAAACACCAAAAAATGCCCATTTTTCATTATAACATGCACATTAGCGTAATAACTATAAGGGCAGCAAGGGGTGCAGCTGCCATGGGACCTGGAGAAGATTGGGGACCCATGGCAGCTACTCCCCCTGCACTGTAAGCAAAGGCTGGCAGCTGAGCACTCATCCACGCCCTTTTTCTATCGGCAGATGGTCCCACCTCTTCCTTGCCCAGCTCCACCCCCAATCCCTCTCATCCAACCTTGTGCATCCTTGCTATGTGGCCCAAGCCTATCACGTTCTGCCCCTGAACACATACTAAAAATGAACAGATAATAAAATGAGCATATACTGATAATGAAACAAGCATTGCAAACCTATCAACTTCTTTTAACTCTCCACCAAACGCTGCTACGGTTCTGATACCAGACAGGACTTCATCAGCCACCGCACCGGCTTTAGCGTATGCCTGCAGTTCTTTGCCCGTCAATTTTGCAACTGCCTATAACAAAGAGGATAGATATTATAACTCAATAGGTGCTTCATAATAGCAGATGTACTGTATACATATAACTTTTTATATTTCAGAAAATAACATTACCAGAGCCATAAGAGCAGCTCCAACACCAATGAGGGGGCTCACAGCAATGATCACCAGTGTCAACTTCCAGCCATTTACAAATCCCAACAGGAACCCAAAGATGAATGTGGTGAATCTCTGAATAAAGATCCCCACTTGGTCAGCGATGGCATCATTAATTTTATTTATATCACTGTAGGAAAAAAAAAAATAAACATTTTAGTAAAATATACTGTGTAAAATATAATGTCTGTCTGACTGTTTTTTATCAGACTGGTTCAAACAAAGGATTAAGTAATTTAATTTGTAGAATGGAGTCATTATTTAGGTGACTGTTGCTTGAGTAGCGTGGCTCCTGAAATTCAGGCATTTCTCCTGGTATCCTGGGAGATCAGTCAATCTCCCGCAATGGCCTTGATGCCGTGAGTTTTAAAGTCCCGCCTCCTTCCTATCAATACTGTAATTCTTATCATTGCATAATTTGCGTCATCAAGCCCCACCCACACCCAGTAACACTCTGCATAGCAGGGGGTGTGGTTTCAAGACACGATTCGCATAAATCGAGTCACCAAGCCCCGTCCAATACCAGCATCTCTTTCTTTTCCAAGATCCCCAAAAAGAAAAACGAGATGTTGAAAACTCTGTGCATGAGGAAAAATGGGGAGGGGCACTGGTGGTCTTGCCATTTTTACAATGGATCGGATGGAGAACAAATTATGCTTGACATAAACACTTACTCAGACATCCTGGTATTCAGCTCTCCAACTGACGTACAGTCAAACCAGCCAATTTCCATCCTCATCACCTTACGAAAGTAGAGCTTTCTAATTCTCTGGATCTGTCGGGCGGCTGCTGTTACCCAGAAACAAATCTGTGGGAGAGAATGTAAGGAAACAATTAATTTGGTACACGTACAATAATAACGGTACAGTTCCAAATTTTTTATCCAGGAACAGATTCGTTTAAAATATGATACTAGTTTATATAGGTTATATCAATTGCCAGAAAAAGTTGTATTTAAAAGAAAAAAAAAAAAAAAGTATTATTCATATATTTATTTATGTTCAACTTGTTTTTTTTATTGGAGTTCAATTGTAATAATGCATGTAATACATATAACAATGTTGACTTGCATAACTATTAGAAAATAAATGAACAAACAAAGAAATACAATATTTATTCAATTTTCACTGTATTTGTATTATTAATATATACAGTAAACGAAAGCATATTCCCAAATACTAGAATATCAAAATGCCAGAACACTATTAAAGGAATTGAATTTAGTTGATGGACTAATACTTTTTACATATACTTCCCGAACATTGATTCATGGGATTAGGTTGTGCCATTAAGGTGGTAAAATAATATTACAATGTGTTACAATTCATAGGGGTGAAGATAATTGTACAGGAACTGTAGGGGAGAAGCTGACACACATAGCAAGGAGGCGGGGCCCAAGTCTGCATGGGTGGGACTAGGCAGAGCTAGGCGGGGCTGGGGGTGCAGCTGGGCAGGACCGCTTCCTGATAGGAACTGTCATAGACTGACAACTTAAAACAGCACTCCGAACTTCATGTGTGAGTGCTGAGCGCTGTTTTAAGCGGTCAGCCTCTGACAGCTTGCTTACAGTGCAGGGGCAGCGACTGCGGCAGGTCCCCCTCTCCTCTGGGCCCCGTAGCTGCCGTAACCCTGCACCCCCCTATAGTTCTGCCCCTGATTCCTCCTCCTTTATACACAAATCACAAATAAATCATGTTTTCATTTTTTTTTTCGTTACTTTTTTTCATTTAATAAAAGCATAAAGGAGTCTACTTTTAAAGATATTTCTGATACAGGGCTGTTAAGGTATCGCTATGGGGGATTTTCGGTGTCGTGTGGCGGTGCGCCAAGATGAAGGTCGCCTCCTAGGGACATCTCAAGTATCGCGCGCTCGACAGCTCTGCTGTGCACTAAGCATGAAACAAAAAAAATAAATCAAGTCTTTCTCACTCTCCCTTTATCTCTTTGACCTGTAATTTCATTAATGCATGATAATGTCACAACATGCATGGGACGATTGACCCCGTGGCAGGGTAATTGGTGCGTTAGGGCTGTTACTTGGTTACATCCCTAGGTTTGCTGATTCCCTGTACAAAGAATAACATAAAACATTGTCTCCTGTTTATCCCCCCCCCGAGCCTGTCTATATTTAGCTGATTGGCTCTGCTGTTTGCATTACCAAAATCTCTTGTGAATAGTGCCCCTAGTTGCTTCATTAAATCACAACATTTAAAATAAGGAATGTTTGGTTACTGAAATCCTCTTTGTCTTCTTGTCTGTTTGTGTTTTATTTTTCGTATTTGGGCTGAGATTATTTATCCTTCTGTCTGGATCCTCTTGATTTGCAGATGTGGAAGACATTTTGGTTCGACCCTACGCCAACGTCAAAAGGCAAGAGATCGTGGAGAGGTCCACGCATTGTGGAGGAGTGGTAAGCTTTTATGAGCTTGGCGCCGTCAGCCGCTGGGATTTCAAATGAACGACAAACGTCATTTAACTATTTCGGCCTGCACACGTTTCAGCCCACAAAACCACTGCCTCAGATATCATTCTGGAGAAGGCAGCCTATGTGTTCCATCCCTGTTCTCTCCCTCTTAGTTCCCTTCTTTCCTGTTCAGGAGGTTCTTTAGTATTGCTGTGGGGAGAAGGGTAGGGACTAGGTTGGGGCATTGATGATGCAGTTGTTGGCAATAAGGGAACTGTGATAATCACATCCCCTTCCTTGCCTCTTTGAACATCTACTCCCAAGATCCTGCAGAGAGTAGGGGTGTGCGGTTTGTAGATGTCAGGTCTGCTTTAATCGTTGTTAGGGAAGTTATTTTTTTTCACTGAGTATCTTCATTTTTCAAATCCTTTTTCTTGATGTAAATGTTGGAGGGATATAAGCTGGCCATATACTGCCTCGGTTATCAGTCCCAGCAGTCCCATAAGCGGGATGATATTTCACTAAAGAAAGGTCCCGATATCTGCTCAACTCACTTGCTGGGATCGATAATCCAGGCTGAAGAGGGAGGGGCTGCTCAGTTTGAAAGGAGGCTCTTGCAGCTGCACAGGCCTCCTGTCAATCTTTAAACGGATTGGCTGCGCAGGCCTCCTGTCAATCACAGTAAGCATGTGGTAGGTAGTGTTTGGCAACTCCACCTCTTGGCTGGAGTTTTCCCCGTCTGATTCCATAATTATTGGCAAGTACAGCAGTAATAAGCTAATGAAAACTCTGCATTCTGCAAGAGATACAGGGCTTTCATGAGTTTGCTATGGCCAACGTCTCCATATTGTCTCTTTTTGAAGTGCCATTAAATATACCCCTAACATTAAAATCTATGCTGTATTGTGTAACAGTGTGGATAAAAAACACATAGGTGATAAAATGTATTTCTTATTATTATTTATAACGTCACAGCTTATTTAACAAGTGTTATCTAGAGAATTGCTTATAAGATCATCCAGGTCCAAGGTTACAAGAAGTAAAGTGTATTAATCTGTCGTTCTCTGGATCACGTTTGACCTTTGAGAGATAACGCGTCATCACCTGACGCTCCTGACTCCACTCTAATAGGTTCTTTTCCGATGCCTTTGTCTCTGTATCTGTTGTCTTTACCCCTGGATGACCTGCTTGTGTTTGGATTCCGTTGCATTCCTCTTTTATTAATACTTGCCCCAAAGTGGCCCCTTCATTGGTCTGGTGCTGTGGAAAATCCCCCAGTGTCCTACACTGTCCTGTCCCCAAATTTAATGTAGAAATGCTAAATACAGATAAGGAATATGCCACGTTTTAATGGGCCGGATCCAGATTTAAGAAAGGCGACACTATGGGTCGGTGTCATGATCAAGTGCTCCTTCAGACTTCCCTTTGCTATGTATGGAAGTCTGATGGAAAATGGGTCTGTGTAGGTGCAGTATCATAATCCCCGTAACGGAACACAGCTGATCGATGCTGCATTCCGTGCGGATATCAGCCACCCTTCCCCCCATGCGTAGGAGATAAGCATAGTGGTTGGGGCATAGACATGCTATCATACAGTAAGGGCTAAGAATCCAAGACGGTGTGTACACATTTCTGTGCGTGGAATTTAGGACGGTGAATTCTGTACGCTGGCAGCCGTATCGTATGCGAGTGCACGTAACCTGCCCTTAAGTCTGGATCCGATCCCCTGACTGATTTTGCTTGGCTTTAATGTCTCGTGTATATTAACACGAATGTGTGATGGACTCTGTGCTCTGCTTGTCTTTAGGCTGTCAGAGAGGCTTTCAGCCTCTCACTGACCACTTCAGATGAAGATGCCCGGGGAAGATGGCAGGATGCCTATCTAAACAAAGACCAGAAGGACTTTAACATGGTGGACCTGAAATTTAAGGAGAACGTTAATAAGTTCAGCAATGAAATAAATAAGGTGAGCATGGCGTCTGAAGGCGTGTAGAAGAGGACTATGTGCCCTCTAGGGGTGAGTGGGAGAGTACTCGCTCTGGTTTACGTGTTCTTTAGATATGTGTATGAGAGGACTCACTGTGGTTTGTGCGTCCTTTAGGTGTGTATGAAATAACTCACTCTGGTCTAGGTGCTGAGAGCAGTCTCTTGGGTTATGTCACCTCTAGAGGTTTGTGTGTCAGGTCTCATTGTGTGCCGTGTCACCTTCTTGGTGTGTGTATGGGAGGACTCACTCTGGGTAATGTCACTTCTCGAATGAGAGGACTCATTGTGTGCCATGGCACCTCTTGAAGTGTGTGTTAGAGGACTCACTCTGGTTATATGACCATTGGCCTATGAATTAGAGGGTATACTCTGGGTAATGTCAACCATAGGTGTGTGTGTGAGAGGACTCACTGGGTGATGTGCTCTCCTAGGTGTGTGTAAGAGGACTCACTTGGGTGATGTGACCACTAGGTGTATGAATAAGAGGTTCCACTCTGTGTTATGTCTCCTGTAGGTGTGTGGGTGAATGAGAGATGTTGCTCTGGGTAATATCTATAGGTGTGTGGGAGAGGACTCACTTGGGTTATGTGACCACTGGGTGTGTGTGTATGTGTGGACTCACTCACTTGGGTTATGTGATCACTAGGTATATGAATAAGAGTTCTCACGCTAGGTGTGTGTGTCAGAGGACTCACTGAGTGTCCTCTATATGTGTGTGACGTTGTGCCCTGCGTGTGACGTTGTCCCCTGTGTATAGCGGCGTACCCCGCGGCTTTACGATCATTTATGGTGCGCCTTCCTCTGTTTCCGTCCTCTAGGTCTGTATGCCCCTTGGCCTCCACAGACATTTCCCGGAGAATAATTTGCAGCTGATGGTCCAGTCAGGAGCCAAAGGATCCACTGTGAACACGATGCAGGTACCATTCAGCCCATTATCTCCTGTATTCTGTGTTAGCGCTGTATCCTCTGTGACCTGGACGAGTGATTGCTTCGCTTTTTTTTCCCCCCACAGATCTCCTGCTTGTTGGGTCAGATCGAGCTGGAAGGCCGGCGACCACCACTGATGCCTTCTGGAAAGTCCTTGCCTTGTTTCCAGCCTTATGACTTCAGTCCGCGGTCCGGTGGCTTTGTGTCTGGTCGCTTTCTAACGGGCATCAAACCTCCAGTATGTAGCATATGTTACGTTCATAGCTAGCCATGAATTTAATACGCTGCTAATGCAAGATACAAGGATGATAGGAAGTGGAAACCGCTCTATAAGCATCTCGCTGACCTGCTGTCTTCTGCTATCCCAGGAATTCTACTTTCACTGTATGGCTGGGAGAGAAGGTCTTGTGGACACAGCTGTGAAGACAAGTCGCTCAGGATACCTGCAGAGGTTAGCATTGTCCCAGTATTACCCTGTGCTATGTACTGACATACGTGTGATGGACACCTATCCATAGAACCTTCTCCCCCTCGCTCTGCCAGCAGTCACACTCTTATGTCATGCATAGAAAAGCTCCCACACTCCAGGTGTTGTGAAACTACAGCTCCCAGCATGCTCCAGTAGCGTAAGCATAACATATACCTGGCAAAGCATTATGGGACTCGTGTATTCCTGCTCTGGATCTTTGTCTTCCTAAGACTTTACCTTTATGCATTAAAACACAAATCCTGTAATACCATAGGGCTAAGTTACCAGTATCGCTGAGCAATATTTATATCATACCAGCATATTGCATGCACAGGTTATTATTATACCTGATCCAGACCTCCGGAAATGGACCATTTTCCGATCGCCGTTTTTCAGTTGCGCGTAACGTTTACCTTTCTGGGTCCGTAAGATGATGACTTCTGTACCTTTTGTGGCGCCAAAGGGTTTCCAGCAGCGAGGCGGGTGGGGGAGACCGTATCCAGACAGCTAATATGATTGAGAAACAGAATAATATAATGTAAGGGCGCTGTATGTGATATCACACTCACTAATATGGGTCCAAAATACACTATAGCAGCTCACTTTAGGGGTGAGATGGACCCCTCTCAAAGGGAAAATAAGAAAAAAAAATAGTAAGCGCTTAAAGTGTATTTAAGTTTCTAAAAAATCATTTATTAGATTTCAAACAACATAAAAAAATGCTTTAGTAGCAGGTTGGGATATCTGAGAAAAACATATATAACAATACAGATCACTAAAACACAATTTTGATTGCACAGTACAAATGTATCATATTTCAGTTGTATGAGGTACTGCTGATTTTGGTGAGGAATACAGGATAGTGTAGCTAATAAAGATATCTCCACAATGGCAAGGGAGATAGCTTATCCCACAAGATTCAAAGCAAAAAAAAAGTTGCTCCTTAAAAGAGGAATAATCGGTACCAGATTAGAGGGGCTAATTGATGCAAAGCCGTGGGCGTCCCCATCGAAATTGTA
Source organism: Limnodynastes dumerilii (assembly GCA_011038615.1). Taxonomy (NCBI): domain Eukaryota; kingdom Metazoa; phylum Chordata; class Amphibia; order Anura; family Limnodynastidae; genus Limnodynastes; species Limnodynastes dumerilii. Next base: position 157,064 of record WWET01003036.1, read on the forward strand.
CCTATTAAAATTCAAATATATAGCCTCAATCTAATCATAGAAACAGCAATAGTTCGGCAGAGGAAAATATTGAATCGATTTAATTATAAACCATTAGTACAACCGTAGCTGTAGTTGGAATAATCCCAATTGCCCTTAGTAGACGTGTCGTGATGTAGCAATCAGCACTATGGGCCTGATTCAAACTTAAGAAGGTGCTTAAAATAAGAGAGGAAAGTTATGAGTCTACTTGAAGAGGATCTAAATGATTTGAATTAGTCGCCATTACGGGTCTCTGTACTGATGGAGCTTCCATTCAAAAACATTGGACACACAAACAATAATGTGCAAAATGTTTTTGGACAGCAGGCAGCGCACGTCCCCCAGAGGAAACACACAAGTCCCAAACTGGCCGCTGCACATTGGTCCCAGCAGCGTGAAGCAGCCATTTTAATTGCCCACATGTCCATTACATTCTGCTGCCCAAACGTTAAGTATATATGAAGCCAACATTGATTTAAAAAAGCTGGAGACAATGAGGTGTGCGGTTGGTGAAACGCGAATGGAGTGTTGCAGCTGAGTCAACGCGTTTTGCTGACAGTGAAGTCATCGGATGTTCCAAAGACAGACTGGGCAGCTTGGATGAACCATTTAAAAGCCTTTTGTCATAGAAGATAATAACGAGTTCCTCTTTCTCCGGTAGGTGCGTCATTAAACATCTGGAAGGTCTGGTGGTTCAGTATGACCTCACGGTGCGGGATAGCGATGGAAGCGTCATACAGTTTCTCTACGGGGAAGACGGCTTAGAAGTTCCCAAGACCCAGTTTCTGCAGTCCAAACAGTTTCCGTTTATCGCGGAGAATTATGAGGTATGAAATCGTATTACGCATTGTCTATAAAATCTCTAATCTCTAAAGTCGCTTTAAAGTCTAACACATGCAGAGCATTAGAGTTGATTGATCACGTTTTCTGGCTCAAACCCATATCACAATGTAAAATAAAGCAGTTCTTTCTTTTGTGTGCTGTAAGCAAAAACCGTGTATTCTCTGTGCTTGCAAAAAATGTCAATTCTTTTGCACTCCCTACATTGTTACTGCCTTGTACAGGTGCATTGTTATTGTTTCTCCTAACTGTGAACAGTTGATGATCCAAGTATCAAATACACTTTGGGTGCAAAACCCCTAAAGCTCAATATATTATTAATGGCAGTACATTAGAAACTGCTGAGGAGGAAAGGTAGCCAAGCAATGTAACAAAGCAATGAGAAAGGCAAGTCAGATGCTTGGTTGCATAGGGAGAGGAATTAGTAGCAGAAAGTGATGCTCCTTTATAGATCGTTGGTACGCCCTCACCTAGAATACTGTGTTCAGTTCTGGAGGCCATATCTCCAGAAAGACATAAATACATTAGAGACTGTGCAAAGAAGAGCAACTAAAATGGTCCATGACCTGTGTCAAAAATCATACCAATAGGAACTAAACATTTATAGCTTGGAGCAGAGAAGGGCCAGGGGGGATAGGATCGCAGCTTTCACATATATCAAGAGTTGTGACCAGCTAGAAGAGGAGGCATTCTTCAAAGATGGTGTAATAGAACACGAGGGCATGAGTATAAACTGGATGGTGGTAGGTTTAGTGGAAATGTAAGTGCTGTGTAATCTTCTGGCGTTATATAAATACCTGATGATAATGTGCGGAAAGATTACTTCCCTGAAAGGTTGAATAGCCTCCTATCTTAGGTAGTCTAACAGTAGCACAGTTTAAATATTCTTGGGATAAATATAAGGATATCCTCAATCTTAAACTAAATTCATAAAACTCTAAGGTCGGTATGGTTTAAAAATATAACAACTGGGCAGTTGCTATCTGAATCAGCCCCAATGTGCAATATGACCATTCCCAGCATGCTTTATCTGCATAGGTGATACCTGACAAAGCATGCTGGGAGTCGTAGTTTCCCCACACCTGGAGTGACACAGGTTGGCCAGGTCTGTGCTGATGTATCGCACGTAATAAAAGCCAGTGGTGGTAAGAGTTCAAAATAAAAAATTGTTTCTCTGCTCTGGGCCAAATGGGGTGTGGGTCCCTACTGAAATAGTTGAATTGGCTGGGATATCGATTGCTTATGCCTCGATGAGGCCTAGCAATCGATCCCCCTGGAGCACCAAGCACGGTGCTCTGAAAGGTGAGGCTAAAAATTACCCCAACCCTTCCCCTAATTTTAACCCTAACCCTCCCCTTTCATTACCCTAACCCTCCCTTCCCGCAGCCTGACCCTAACCCTCCCTTCCCCGCAGCCTGACCCTAACCCTCTCTCCTCCCTAGCCTGACCCTAATACTCCCTTCTCTATATCCTCACCCTAAGCCCCCCCCCTCCCCACAGCCTGACCCTAACCTTCCCCTTCTATGGCCTTAACCCTAACCCTCCCTTCCTAAGAGCCTAACCCCCCCCCTAACACTAAAAGTCTCCAGAGAGGTACCTTACCTCTCCGGAGCTGTCAGCAGCTGGTCTGTGGTGGGTGCGTCCGGTCCGGCGAAAATGAATGGGTGAGTATACTCACTCATTCATAAAAAATAAAATCTAAAGTGCTGGCCAGTCAAAATAGAGACAGCCGAAAATATATCTAAAGTCACACCATCGGAGCGGGGACTCCCACCGGACAAATGCGACAGTGTCACCCGCTCGCGGGATTCTAGGGGCACTTTAGGGAGTCTCCCAGGCATTCCGAGAGACTGATCAAGTACGAGTAAAATTTTCTGTGAAGTTAATCTCCTGTTTAATATTTAATTGTTGCAGCTGCATTTAATCAATATTGTGTCTTCACAATCAATGAATCATTTGCTGATAGAGGAGTACTTAGACTGCAGTAGATTAAACATCCTCAGACAGTAATCCTTCCCTCGTCCCTCTTTTGTAACTAAAATACACAATGTATTTATGTAAAGGACAATGTTAATCTGAATGATGATTTATAACTAATGGTCTGATATCCCAAGAGTGCGTATACTCCCACGCTCCTGGTCTGTGGGGATAAAACATGTGGAATCTGTTAATTTGGGTTTATGAAGGTCCTAAAAGTCACAGATGATACGATGTAGGACAAATGTGGGCAGTGTGTCCACAG
>WWET01003036.1:164509-174962 GCA_011038615.1 Limnodynastes dumerilii
TCCTAGCGACAGCGGGCGTAGGTCTGGATCAGGCCCAAAGTCTCTGGTCAATCCCTCAGGATGGTGGCGGGTGATGCCCAGTAATTTTGGGCCTGTTCCTCAGAGTCTAGGATTGTCCCCTGCTCTAAATCTGGTTTCCTCCAATGTGTTCAAGGAATTGGTTCATATTTAGTTTTTCTGCTCCAAGATGTCTTTAGGTCTCTCCAAGTATGACATGTGGGCGCAGTCCTTATAATCTGAACAATTCCGCATGTACTTCTTTGTCTTTGTGGGTGTCCTAATCATCTTTCTTGCAGCAAAGGGTTATGGGAGATAGAAATCACATATCATACCGGTTATTTGGGTCTGTGTGTACGCTTCAGTCTTCATGCTCATTGGTACTTTCAATCGTTGATAAAATCTTTTCATTTGGATTATTTCAGCTATCATATACTTGGCACTCACTGAACCAGAAGACACGACACAAGTATTTGAAAAGGGCGTCCCATCTGCCCGACCCTTGCGTTGCCGTTCTGCGCCCTGATCTTTATTTTGGCTCCGTGTCCGAAAAATTCCAAGACAAAGTGGATGAGTACTGTAGGCAATATCAAGCACAGAACAGCATCAGCTATGTCAAGTCCAAGGTTCCGGCTGAGAGGTACGCAAAAGCAAAGTACTTCTTCACCCGTATAATAAAATCGTAATCTTTTGTGTATGAATTTGAGCATCGATTATAGATCAATAGTCTGTAGGCGAATCCAAGCATAAAGAATATCTTGCAGGATTTAACACCATGAGGCAGCGTTGGCACTACCAGTCAAATGAAAAGGAAAAGCATAAAACATATAACAGAATAACACATATGCCTCAAACACAACAAAACAAAACAAAGCGTGCCCTGAATGGAAAGATGGAGCAAGACCCAAATTATAAACACAATTTAGCCATCTGTCCCCAAATTTCTCTAACTTGTCAGGACATCACCTCCTTGCTGTATCATTTAAATACATCCCTCCTACCATTGTTCTCGCTCCTGCCCGCCATCAGCAGCGTGGTATAAGCTGGACCTTGTGGCTATATACAGGCACAGAGTCCGTGGCGCATGCCCAATCACAAAGGACCGGAGCTGGGAGCGAATTGCGGATGCATGGAGGGGGATCTTGAGTTCTGTACGTGAGTGGAATTCTGGGCACTTATGTGTTATCTTGTTCGCACATAAGTGTAAACGTGTGGACAAGACAATCATATGTATGGGCTAAGCCCCACCCATTGTGCATATAAAGTACGCAGGATATCTGTCCTGCACCATATACGCAAGGTTTGGATTGCTGAAATCAGTTCTGTACGTCCTGGACTGTGCATGTGCAGAATGGATGAAATAGCCGGGGTTTTGGTGGTGATCTGAAAGGTACCGGGGGCCTGGTCCTGGGTCTAATAACTCGGGACTTAGACACAGGAAAAAAGAAGCGGCAATGTGAAAGGTGCTGACCTGGCTTTTTCAGTCCGGGTCACACCTAATAGACTCTATTGGAGAGATTTGTTACTGTTCCTATGCAACAGCAAACCAGTTCCTCATAGGGAGCCGTGTACAGCCCCTTCACAATGTCAGGGCAGACCCGGGACCCAGAATTTCCTGGGTTTAACCTGTTGTGCGGCAATAACCGGGCAATGAAAAACCTGGATTATTGCTTGGCGGCAATCTAAAAGCGGTATTACACATCCAGCTTGCGTAAGTCACCTGATGTTCTTTGTCCTGAATCAGGCCCAAGAAGCGGTTTCTAGAATCTAAATTCTAGATCCGGTCTAAAATAATAGAAAAAAACAAATTGACTTTTTAAACCTTTGTTTGCAATGATAAATAGATCTCGTGTTTTAGATGACTTTCATAATTTGCAACAAATGTTCCGAATTAATGTTCTGAGCAAATAAAGTTGTACAATTCGTGGCAGACTGTTTGAACTCCATTATTTTGTCTTTGCAGTTTGGAGACTCTGTTCCAGCTAAAGTTCCAGAGAGCTCTGTGTGAGCCCGGGGAAGCCGTGGGACTCCTCGCCGCTCAAAGCATCGGGGAGCCCTCCACCCAGATGACCCTGAACACTTTCCACTTTGCGGGAAGAGGAGAGATGAACGTCACCCTGGGGATTCCCAGGTGGGTGGTTTGTGCTGGAAATACCAGTTATCGTCAATATAAAACAATGGTGATCACCGTGTGGCTAAAATGTTCTGAAGCCAATAGCTACATATACAATACAATAATTAATAGAGGGTATAACCACACAAATAAGGAATACAATACATGTACAAAGCAAAAATTACATACAGTACAAAAATACCAAAACAATATGTATGTCTACAATAAGTATGGAGAGTAAAGATGCTGGATATGTGTGCAGGAGCAGATGAATAAGGAGAGAAATAGACAGTAGAGAGAAAATGGTGGGAGGAAGAAGGCCCCCTCTCTCTCTCTAAAAAATTACATACAAAAATACCAAAACAATATGTATGTCTACAATAAGTATGGAGAGTAAAGATGCTGGATATGTGTGCAGGAGCAGATGAATAAGGAGAGAAATAGACAGTAGAGAGAAGAGAAAATGATATTAGAGAGACACAGAAGTATAGTAGACTGGATATATATTAGAGAGACACAGAAGTATAGTAGACTGGATATATATTAGAGAGACACAGAAGTATAGTAGACTGGATATATATTAGAGAGACACAGAAGTATAGTAGACTGGATATATATTAGAGAGACACAGAAGTATAGTAGACTGGATATATATTAGAGAGACACAGAAGTATAGTAGACTGGATATATATTAGAGAGACACAGAAGTATGAGATAGTAGACTGGATATATACTAGAGAGACACAGAGGTATGAGATATTAGATATATATATTAGAGAGACACAGAAGTATGAGATATTAGATATATATATTAGAGAGACACAGAAGTATGAGATATTAGATATATATATTAGAGAGACACAGAAGTATGAGATATTAGATATATATATTAGAGAGACACAGAAGTATGAGATATTAGATATATATATTAGAGAGACACAGAAGTATGAGATATTAGATATATATATTAGAGAGACACAGAAGTATGAGATATTAGATATATATATTAGAGAGACACAGAAGTATAGTAGACTAAATATATATTAGAGAGACACAGAAGTATAGTAGACTGGATATATATTAGAGAGACACAGAAGTATAGTAGACTGGATATATATTAGAGAGACACAGAAGTATAGTAGACTGGATATATATTAGAGAGACACAGAAGTATAGTAGACTGGATATATATTAGAGAGACACAGAAGTATAGTAGACTGGATATATATTAGAGAGACACAGAAGTATAGTAGACTGGATATATATTAGAGAGACACAGAAGTATAGTAGACTGGATATATATTAGAGAGACACAGAAGTATGAGATAGTAGACTGGATATATACTAGAGAGACACAGAGGTATGAGATATTAGATATATATATTAGAGAGACACAGAAGTATGAGATATTAGATATATATATTAGAGAGACACAGAAGTATGAGATATTAGATATATATATTAGAGAGACACAGAAGTATGAGATATTAGATATATATATTAGAGAGACACAGAAGTATGAGATATTAGATATATATATTAGAGAGACACAGAAGTATGAGATATTAGATATATATATTAGAGAGACACAGAAGTATGAGATATTAGATATATATATTAGAGAGACACAGAAGTATAGTAGACTAAATATATATTAGAGAGACACAGAAGTATAGTAGACTGGATATATATTAGAGAGACACAGAAGTATAGTAGACTGGATATATATTAGAGAGACACAGAAGTATAGTAGACTGGATATATATTAGAGAGACACAGAAGTATAGTAGACTGGATATATATTAGAGAGACACAGAAGTATAGTAGACTGGATATATATTAGAGAGACACAGAAGTATAGTAGACTGGATATATATTAGAGAGACACAGAAGTATAGTAGACTGGATATATATTAGAGAGACACAGAAGTATGAGATAGTAGACTGGATATATACTAGAGAGACACAGAGGTATGAGATATTAGATATATATATTAGAGAGACACAGAAGTATGAGATATTAGATATATATATTAGAGAGACACAGAAGTATGAGATATTAGATATATATATTAGAGAGACACAGAAGTATGAGATATTAGATATATATATTAGAGAGACACAGAAGTATGAGATATTAGATATATATATTAGAGAGACACAGAAGTATGAGATATTAGATATATATATTAGAGAGACACAGAAGTATGAGATATTAGATATATATATTAGAGAGACACAGAAGTATAGTAGACTAAATATATATTAGAGAGACACAGAAGTATAGTAGACTGGATATATATTAGAGAGACACAGAAGTATAGTAGACTGGATATATATTAGAGAGACACAGAAGTATAGTAGACTGGATATATATTAGAGAGACACAGAAGTATAGTAGACTGGATATATATTAGAGAGACACAGAAGTATAGTAGACTGGATATATATTAGAGAGACACAGAAGTATAGTAGACTGGATATATATTAGAGAGACACAGAAGTATAGTAGACTGGATATATATTAGAGAGACACAGAAGTATGAGATAGTAGACTGGATATATACTAGAGAGACACAGAGGTATGAGATATTAGATATATATATTAGAGAGACACAGAAGTATGAGATATTAGATATATATATTAGAGAGACACAGAAGTATGAGATATTAGATATATATATTAGAGAGACACAGAAGTATGAGATATTAGATATATATATTAGAGAGACACAGAAGTATGAGATATTAGATATATATATTAGAGAGACACAGAAGTATGAGATATTAGATATATATATTAGAGAGACACAGAAGTATGAGATATTAGATATATATATTAGAGAGACACAGAAGTATAGTAGACTAAATATATATTAGAGAGACACAGAAGTATAGTAGACTGGATATATATTAGAGAGACACAGAAGTATAGTAGACTGGATATATATTAGAGAGACACAGAAGTATAGTAGACTGGATATATATTAGAGAGACACAGAAGTATAGTAGACTGGATATATATTAGAGAGACACAGAAGTATAGTAGACTGGATATATATTAGAGAGACACAGAAGTATAGTAGACTGGATATATATTAGAGAGACACAGAAGTATAGTAGACTGGATATATATTAGAGAGACACAGAAGTATGAGATAGTAGACTGGATATATACTAGAGAGACACAGAGGTATGAGATATTAGATATATATATTAGAGAGACACAGAAGTATGAGATATTAGATATATATATTAGAGAGACACAGAAGTATGAGATATTAGATATATATATTAGAGAGACACAGAAGTATGAGATATTAGATATATATATTAGAGAGACACAGAAGTATGAGATATTAGATATATATATTAGAGAGACACAGAAGTATGAGATATTAGATATATATATTAGAGAGACACAGAAGTATGAGATATTAGATATATATATTAGAGAGACACAGAAGTATAGTAGACTAAATATATATTAGAGAGACACAGAAGTATAGTAGACTGGATATATATTAGAGAGACACAGAAGTATAGTAGACTGGATATATATTAGAGAGACACAGAAGTATAGTAGACTGGATATATATTAGAGAGACACAGAAGTATAGTAGACTGGATATATATTAGAGAGACACAGAAGTATAGTAGACTGGATATATATTAGAGAGACACAGAAGTATGAGATAGTAGACTAGATATATATTATAAAGACACAGAAGTATGAGATAGTAGACTGGATATATATATTAGAGAGACACAGAAGTATAGTAGACTGGATATATATTAGAGAGACACAGAAGTATGAGATAGTAGACTAGATATATATATTAGAGAGACAGAAGTATGAGATAGTAGACTGGATGGATATATTAGAGAGACACTGAAGTATGATATAGTAGATTAGATATATATATTAGAGAGACACTGAAGTATGATATAGTAGATTAGATATATATATTAGAGAGACACAGAAGTATGAGATAGTAGACTGGATATATATTAGAGAGACACAGAAGTATGAGATATTAGACTGGATATATATTAGAGAGACACAGAAGTATGAGATAGTAGACTGGATATATACTAGAGAGACACAGAGGTATGAGATATTAGATATATATATTAGAGAGACACAGAAGTATGAGATATTAGATATATATATTAGAGAGACACAGAAGTATAGTAGACTAAATATATATTAGAGAGACACAGAAGTATAGTAGACTGGATATATATTAGAGAGACACAGAAGTATGAGATAGTAGACTGGATATACTAGTTGTGCATAACTTTCATTTTTATATTGACAATAATAATGATCAATGAGTGTTAATAATGACCGCACACAATCCGCATGACTCGCGTTGGAATGGTATGTGTAAACATAGAAACGAGCACCAAGCAGTAAACTGCTGTTGGCAAGAAATTAATCTTTTCTTTCGCTGTCGTGCTTTGTGGCCCTTTCTAAAAGTGTATGTGATGATTTATTGTATCTCTGTGGTCCTTTTACAGGTGATGCATAAGCTGGATGTAGAGGAAACCTTCAGCATTGGGGATAAACAGAAATTCCAAGTTTACAAACTAAAATTTCACTTCTTGCCGTATGCGGTTTACCGACACGAGAAAAGCGTGAGACCTGAATCTATTCTGCACTTCATGGAAAACAGGTGGGTTGTGTAAAGAAACTGGTCCGGATTCACAGTTACGTCGTTTTCCTCTTCCGTACGCTGTTTTAAGAATTGAGCTACTACGAATTCTTAAAACAATGTACGTAAGATGAAAACGACATAACTGTGAATTCGGACCACTGAGTGCAAGACTCTAATCTGTGCTGCTCCCTCCTGCTGCATTCAGACTTGGTTCTGTCATTTATGTTATTACTGAACTCAAATTACAGCTTGTATAGGTCCAAAAAGCCTGCTGCATAGATCATTGCCGCTCACGCCACATTCCAAATCTAGTCTAGTCCAATGGCATTGTCATCTCACCGTTTAGGCACAAAACTGCCCAATAGTCAGATGCTCGTTGGTCAGGTCACAGCAACCAGGATTGGTCTGCACAAAGCAAACGGGAATAAATCCTTGGGAAAAGGCAGAGCTCATTAGAGCTTTATTGTATTTCTTTTTTCATCCGAGGTTCTATTCAGGGCAATTCAATTCAGATGTTTTTGTCTTTGATATGAGAGTCACTTTCTAGATTGGTCCATTTTTAAACCTAAATTTCATCAAATTAGGGAATCATGAGTCCAAAAAAGGATTGTGAATAGGAGGCGCATTTATGTTTTGTTATCTCTTATTTTGTTTTCCCGTAAAGCACAAACACCAGGAAGCTGAAACTATTGTCACGTCTCGGCATAGTCTCCCTCTGACCACATGCATTTTTCACAACGTTGACGCCACTACTTCAGGGGACGTAGGGAACGCTTTTTGGGGGTGTGTTAAGAGCAGTGGAAAATCGCTGACGCCAGGGCCGCACAACTGGAAAACACGCAGACGTGGAGAGTGGCTTTCAGCGATGGGAAAAGCCAAAAAAACACTTGTTGGTAGGACATATCTGGCATTGTCATACCCTTGGCTGAATTTGGAAGCGATCACTTCCACGGTCGATCATAACCACTTCTTCCACTCGTGCGATCATGTTGCAAGATTGGCTGCTGTATTCTCGCATGATGTTCAGCCTTTTTCAACTATTTTTCATGTCTATGACGCCTTCCCCACACTTCACTCAACTGACCAATCCTATAACGCGGAGGGTGCTGCCTCTCGCAGCGGTTAAGAATTCCCCAAGTTCTACCTATTTCCATTCTATTTCCATTCTCCATAAACAGAAAGTAGGAGATCTTAGAACTTGAATGCACCTTGTACTTATCTTCTGTCTATATCACATAATGAGTGTTTTGACCTGGCTGGGCAGCACTGACATTGATTGTCCAGGGCTGGCTGTATATGATCCTTTACTATTTAGTATTGTTTATTTTAGTTTTTATGAGCTATTTTGATTAATTTCTGTCTGCAGTCATTATGGTGAGAGGAAGCCTCTCCAGCTTACATTTTTGAGGGGCGTGGGTCCCCATTGCAAACGGTTTTATTTCGATAGGGCCGTTCTCTCCCAGCCGGCTCTGAACTAGCTGGGAAATCCATTGCTTCTGCCTCGAAGAGGCAAAGCAATCGATCACCGGAGAACCAAGCACGGTGCTCCTAATGGTAATTATCCCCAACCCTTCCCTTCCCCCGCAGCCTGACCCTAACCCTAACTTTTCCCTTCCATGGCCCTAACCTTATCCTTCCCTTCCCCAGAGCCTAACCCTAACCCTCCCCCTCATACTAAAAGTCCCCGGAGAGGTTACTCACCTCTATTGCGGTAAGTGTGCGGCAGGACCGACGGCGCTTCTGAAAATGAATGTGTGAGTATGCCGATCTGCCTACTCACCCATTCCAAAAAATCAAGAAATGAACTTCCAGCTGTCTCTGTTTCGAAAAAGCTGCCAATCGTAGCGGGGACCTCCACCGGTTTTGAGAATATCATTTATGTAGAAACATAAAAGTTGGCAGCAGATAAGTCACTTGGCTCATATAGTCTACATCATGGGTGTCAAACATGTGGCGCCATCAGTGGACCTTGAGGGACGCTGCAATGCGGCCCAAACAATTAGATGTGCGGCCCCTAATTGTTCCAGTCAGTAACACAGAACAGCTGATTGCAAAACCGCGATCAGCTGTTCTGTATCACCGATGCAGCCGCCTATCACCGCTGATGCCGGCGTGACCTTTCATTAGGTCACGCCCGGAGTCATAGGCCTGAGGAGTGTGGGTAACCTGGAGAAAGGTAAGTAAAGTCTCTGTAATTAAAGTTATGACTGGGAATAACCGGGAGCTGGAGACGTTACTAAACTGCATATGAGACTTTTTATGTTTCTGGAGGCCCAGACATTCGTCAGACTGGGGTTTTGACTTTGACATGTCTGGTCTACATCTTCAATCTGTTTAAATCCTAAATAGTCCAGGAGCATATTCAACCCTTTCTTTTAATATATGTGTTTATTTTAGGCATGTTTAAATTTTTCTACTGTTCTTGATGCATAGTATGAGCCACCACGTAGCAGCTACAGTTAAGACGTCTCCTGTGTTCTCGCTAGCTATCTCCCCTGAGCCGCTGTGACAGTGCCTATGACATCTGCAATCCCCTCTCTTTATGCCCTTTTTGCAGGTTTTTTAGAATTCTGTTTGATGCCATCAAGAGAAGAGGTTCCAAATTTGCCGCCTTTGACCTGATCACCCGCAGAGCAACGCAGAAAGATCTTCATGATGAAGACGTAGGATCCCAGGTGAGACCAAGGACATAGATTTATGCCACGTGGGCCTTTTAGGATGGGTTTACTGTCTGTTGCCATCAGATGTGGCCAACATCTACAACAGATATTGTGAAACTGCAAGTGCAGCAGCATAGGTATAGCTGGTAGCTGGCAATGCATGATGGTACTTGTAGTTTGACAATCATGTAATGAACAGCCTGCCATTGCTGTAGAGCAGGTCTGACGAACCTGTGGCTTTCCAGGTGTTGTGAAACTATGATTCCCAGCATGCTTTGTCAAATATCCGCTCTGCTTTTACAGTTAATGCATGCTGGGACTTGTAGTTTCATTCTCTCCCAGACAGTTTCAAACTGACTGGGATTTCGATTGCTTCTGCCTCGATGAGGCATAGCAATCGATCGATTGCAATCGACCGAAAGGTAAGCCTGAAAACTACCCCAACCCGTCCCCTAATTCTAACCCTAACCCTCCCCTTTCATTACCCTAACCCTAACCCTCAGCCTGACCCTAACCCTCCCTTCCCCGCAGCCTGACCCTAACCCTCGCTTCCCTGCAGCCTGATCCTAACCCTCCCTTCTCTGCAGCCTGACTCTAACCCTCCCTTCCCTGCACCCTAACCCTCCCTTCCCTGCACCCTAACCCTCCCTTCCCCGCAGCCTAACTCTAGCCTTGGAGAGGTTACTCACCTTTCCCGTGGTGTGGGTCCTGCGGCAGCAGTGTTTCCAAAAAGGAATAGCTGAGTATGTCGATCGGCACACTCACCCATTCTAAAAAAAAAAAAATTCTAAAGTGGAGGGGTATTCGAAATGGGGACATCCGAAAAAGGAACTTTCATATTTCACTATTTCGGAAATCCCTCGTTCTGTGTGGAGACTGCAACCGTTTCACAACATCTGAAAAGCAATACAATACAATCAATACATATAAATATATAGTAAAGCAATATTATTTAACGTCTTATAAATCTGACTGTTGGCGTGTGTGTGTGTGTATGTATATATGTGTGTGTGTGTGTATAT
>WWET01003036.1:185893-198745 GCA_011038615.1 Limnodynastes dumerilii
TGTATGTATGTATGTATGTATGTATGTATGTGTGTGTGTATTTGTCTCAGTGTTCTATATGTATGTACGTATGTGTGTGTGTGTGTGTGTGTGTCAGTGTTCTATATGTATGTGTGTCAGTGTTCTGTATGTATGTGTGTGTGTGTGTCAGTGTTCTGTATGTATGTATGTATGTATGTATGTATGTATGTGTGTGTGTATTTGTCTCAGTGTTCTATATGTATGTACGTCTGTCTGTCTGTCTGTCTGTACGTGTGTCTGTCTGTACGTCTGTCTGTCTGTCTCATACCACACACATTCTTCATGCTCTGAGTGAAATGACTTGATTAGTTTTTCCTGCCTCTTTCCCCGGAATGAGCCCCTTTCCCGTCCAGGTCTCTGTGTGTTTCTGCACCGTGCCCGCATTCATGCTCGTTGAGAATTTATTGGCACTGCCAGGTAATTACTGACCTTGTTGCCAGTACCAGGCTGAGTAAACTCCACTGCAGCTTACTGGAAACATTGACACAGATAAATTCTTACCAGCCTCTCATTGTGTCTCAGGACAATGCAAATAAAAAGCTAGGTCAGGGCTGGATGGAGGAACGTAGCCCCACTTGTCACTATGACTACGCTACATAATATTTCTCACCATGTGATATAGTTATATCAGTATAACGATCCAGGCGACTCCCTGTACATGGAGTTCTGTGATTTTCTTCTTCTGACATTGTTCTATTGATCGGTAAAATGAGGCAGAAAACATTGAATTAGTCCGATGTCCTTTGGAACGGTTGTTGCAGCAACAAACTGGTCAAATATCTCTTGTTTATCGTGTGTATCCAGCCTCAGAGGGCAGTTTGAGATAAGGACGATGGACAGGATAAAGATTTGGGTCCAGATTCGCAGTTCCGTAGTTTTAGTCTTACGTACGTTGTTTTAAGAATTGAGCTACGACACATGCGTTAGTGATTAGTAAGTGTAACTTCCTTGCAAGGGCCGCCATGGGAGGGGTGGTGGGGTGACATCGAGGAACTGCTGGGATTTTTGTCCTGGACTACTCCCCTTTCCTCTCCAGCAGCAAGTATCCTACCGACCGATACTTGCTGAAGCAGGCTGCAGAACAGTGGACCAACACATCAACCCGCTGCCAATCATAACTGCAGGTCTGTTGGACTCCACCCCCTAGGAGTCATCCCAAAGGGACAGGACATCATGTTCCGTGTCCCAGCCTCAAATCTCTCGTTGGCTGCCCGGATTTTGGCTGTGGATGTCTGCAATCCTAATTAGCATAAGTGTAAGGGGCAGAACACTGCCATTGCCTTACGGCTTTCTGCCACCTTGACCCTACCTTAACATATATGCACCAACCCAACTTAAAATGGAGTTGGTATGTAAATGAGGATCGTTCCTAAGGGCTTAGCCCTTGATTTAAATTCCTTCCCCCCTGTAAGGATATCAAATATTATGTGTACAAATTAAATATCTGTTTATAGAGTGACCTCTGTTTGGCCAGGGTCTGGTGATTCAGGGAAATACCTTGAATGTAGTGGGGCAGAACAAGGTGGTCAGGTTAGGGCCCTCTTGTAAATGGATCAGTTTATTAGGGGGGTCATAAAAACTAGATTTCTGCAGAATATCCTCTCCAGACCCCAAACTGTCATGTGTCACAAAGGTGGGGGCTGTCTGGAGAGGAGCAGGTTTTGGTCTTTAAAAACGTGTGTATGATACATACACAGGGTTCACTTCATGAGATCTTCTGGACGGAAGGAAGTGTTTCATATTCCCCAGTAATCTGCTAATCTCAGGCAGGGAAGGCTGCGTGAAAGTCTTTCTGTGTTTTCACCCTTTTATTTTATAAGAAACTGTTTTGCATATTAGATGTCTATTTTGTTATTCTCTGTAACTAAGAAACTCTGTATTGTATGTCTATTTTGTTATTCTCTGTACCTAAGCATTGTGATTATTATCATATTAAATATCAATTAATAAGTTCATGTCTCTGTGTTCTTACGGATTCACGTGTCAGACCAGCTCGGTTATTAAACGCTACTGACGGGGTAACAGAAGAGGTCATTCTGGGTTGATGATAATTCTGATATATAATAACTGTGTGTGATTTGGGTTAAGGAGAACGGAAGACCTCCTGTGAATAGCCTTGGTGGTGGCAGTTCATTGGTAATAAGTCATATTTGGGGTGGGAGAAGGGGCATTAGTCATTGTAGAACAGACCAGGTGGCTGTTGTGATTAACCCCTTGAGCCCCAGATAAGTCACGAAAGCCTCGGGTGAGGACAGGGTCGTGACACCCCCTATTCGGGGACATGCTTTAAGCATGCTGGACTGGCTTCCAGCACCGGGATCTGGATCTTGGGGATCCAGGTCCATGCTAGAAGTCCATAGCGAGCTGGAGATTTGGGCCATTTTCTGCATGCAGCATTAATCGGCATCCTACCTGATTATCGGGTCATTAGACCCGGGTTGAGGCAGAACCTTTCACATCTTCCCTCAGTAACCTTAGGCAGCTGCCTTGTGCTCCCTCTAGTGGTAACACCAGCCCTGAGTGCCCCTGCTGGCATTTGCTCGGAGCAGGGAGAGAGACCTCTTCTGTGCATGTAGGAGAGTTTAAGGAGCATCGTCTTATGAATAAAAATATCCTATCAGATAATCCCTGTGATTTAACCATTTACATTGCGTTGTGTTAGAAATCTATGCCCCGAAACTGACCTTTACTAGATCTTTTGCATAACAATCGCCTCCGGCTATGCTTGCCGTGGAACCGTCCTGACTAGCGTGACCCAGAAAGAGGCGGGGCTAGTGCTGTACTTTCCCTGGTGGAGCCAGTTTTACGAGTCTGTTGCTGTGTGTTGAGTGGTGTAATGGGACGTGTATGGCTGTAGAGACACGGCATATTTATTTACATTAGCCACTTTTATCATAGAGCTTACTGTGTGCACAGGAGATGGTTGTGTTTACATGGTGAATTACACACTGATGGGGCCAAGCACTGCTCCTCTCTATAGCTGGCTGCTGTGTCTGTCAATGCTCGGCTCTCTATTGTCTTTTCCTATACGTTTTGCTTTTATTTGTTGAGGTCTTGATTCAAACCAGTGGTTTAAGTGGAAACAAAAATAATAGAAGGCAATTAAGATTTTTTGCGTTTTTTAACAGAAATAACACCTTTTACCACCCCACTACTACCTGTGATACTAATAACAATAATAAATAATAATATCTGAATACACACACACACACACACACACACACACCACACACCACACACATAACTATGCCATGATTCAATCTGTATATACGACACGCTAAACTGTATTCACTATGTACACGCGGCTGTCCTGCCCGCGGCGCCATGAAAACGGAGGAACGCCTCCCAGCACATTGGTTCAGACTCCGGGGGTGTGGTATCTGTAAATCGGGTGAACTAATGATGTTTCCCTGACTACAGAGCCACGCTGCCCGGCTGATTGGCCGTAGCCGTGGACGTTGTCACCGGATATTGACGCTATGCGGGCGGGGAGTTGCATGCTTGCAGGTATTTAAATGTGCACATGTTCTTTGTTTGCATTGCTGTCCCTGATGAAAGAGTCATATTAAAGACTCTGAAACGTTGGATCTTACCTGCTTGGGAGTCCGTGTCGTTTGTATTTCAAGTCACCGAGTGCCGGGTACCCATCTCTGCATATATATATATACATATATATACATATACACACACACACACACTCCTACCTGATGTAACCGCCAAGCCCTGGTTTGTTATTTTAGGATGGCGTGTATTTATTTATTTTGTTCAACAAAGAAACCCCGGCCTGTCACCCTTTACCTAATGCATGTGTCACGGCTTATACAGTAGTTCAGGTTTTCGTGCAGGGAATATTATGTCACACAGTACATGTTAGCTGTTGTCGTGCAGTACATGTTAGCTGTTGTCGTGCAGTACATGTTAGCTTTTGTCGTGCAGTACATGTTAGCTGTTGTTGTGCAGTACATGTTAGCTGTTGTCGTGCAGTATTAGCTGTTGTCGTGCAGTACATGTTAGCTGTTCTCAGAGAACGGTGAGATTTTCAATGTGTCTGCTGTTGGAGCATGCTGGGAGTTGTAGTTCCACAACACAGGGAGTGCCGGAGTCTGCCTAGCCCGGGAAATGAATCGAGGTGCTAGACACACTAATTTAACGTCACTAGCTCTTTCTTGCCATTAATGGATACATGATGTCTCGTATTAGTGACCAGCCTTAGTGAAGGTTCAGAGGTAGAAACACAGAATTGAAACATAGAATTTGATGGCAGATAAGAACCACTTGGACCATCTAGTCTGCCCATTCCACCCCTTCAGCACCCTTCCTGTAAAGCAACCACTTCCCCCGAACTCCAAACCCTCCAGTTATTATTATACACTTGTAGGAGTGTCAGAAAATTTTTTGGGTTGGGGGGGGCAAGAATTTAGCTCCGTTTTGGCGTCCCCCCATTTGCAAATGTGCCTTGACTCTGCTGGGTCTCCTCTCCTCTGCGGCACGCTCTCTGCTGGGTCTCCTCTCCTCCGTGGCACGCTCTCTGCTGGGTCTCCTCTCCTCTGCGGCACGCTCTCTGCTGGGTCTCCTCTCCTCTGCGGAACTCTCTCTGCTGGGTCTCCTCTCCTCTGAGGAACTCTCTCTGCTGGGTCTCCTCTCCTCTGCGGCACGCTCTCTGCTGGGTCTCCTCTCCTCTGCGGCACGCTCTCTGCTGGGTCTCCTCTCCTCTGCGGCACGCTCTCTGCTGGGTCTCCTCTCCTCTGCGGCACGCTCTCTGCTGGGTCTCCTCTCCTCTGCGGCACGCTCTCTGCTGGGTCTCCTCTCCTCTGCGGCACGCTCTCTGCTGGGTCTCCTCTCCTCTGCGGCACGCTCTCTGCTGGGTCTCCTCTCCTCTGCGGCACGCTCTCTGCTGGGTCTCCTCTCCTCTGCGGCACGCTCTCTGCTGGGTCTCCTCTCCTCTGCGGCACGCTCTCTGCTGGGTCTCCTCTCCTCTGCGGCACGCTCTCTGCTGGGTCTCCTCTCCTCTGCGGCACGCTCTCTGCTGGGTCTCCTCTCCTCTGCGGCACGCTCTCTGCTGGGTCTCCTCTCCTCTGCGGCACGCTCTCTGCTGGGTCTCCTCTCCTCTGCGGCACGCTCTCTGCTGGGTCTCCTCTCCTCTGCGGCACGCTCTCTGCTGGGTCTCCTCTCCTCTGCGGCACGCTCTCTGCTGGGTCTCCTCTCCTCTGCGGCACGCTCTCTGCTGGGTCTCCTCTCCTCTGCGGCACGCTCTCTGCTGGGTCTCCTCTCCTCTGCGGCACGCTCTCTGCTGGGTCTCCTCTCCTCTGCGGCACGCTCTCTGCTGGGTCTCCTCTCCTCTGCGGCACGCTCTCTGCTGGGTCTCCTCTCCTCTGCGGCACGCTCTCTGCTGGGTCTCCTCTCCTCTGCGGCACGCTCTCTGCTGGGTCTCCTCTCCTCTGCGGCACGCTCTCTGCTGGGTCTCCTCTCCTCTGCGGCACGCTCTCTGCTGGGTCTCCTCTCCTCTGCGGCACGCTCTCTGCTGGGTCTCCTCTCCTCTGCGGCACGCTCTCTGCTGGGTCTCCTCTCCTCTGCGGCACGCTCTCTGCTGGGTCTCCTCTCCTCTGCGGCACGCTCTCTGCTGGGTCTCCTCTCCTCTGCGGCACGCTCTCTGCTGGGTCTCCTCTCCTCTGCGGCACGCTCTCTGCTGGGTCTCCTCTCCTCTGCGGCACGCTCTCTGCTGGGTCTCCTCTCCTCTGCGGCACGCTCTCTGCTGGGTCTCCTCTCCTCTGCGGCACGCTCTCTGCTGGGTCTCCTCTCCTCTGCGGCACGCTCTCTGCTGGGTCTCCTCTCCTCTGCGGCACGCTCTCTGCTGGGTCTCCTCTCCTCTGCGGCGCCTGGCGTTGCCCGGGTATAAATCTTAAGTTATGAATTCAATGAGTTGGATATAGCTGTCAACTTTTTGAAAATACTAAACAGCTTGACAATATGTACAGTTTTTGTTAATAACATTTAATGTTCTTTAACGACATTCAAGATAAGCTCTGCCCTCTTCTGGCCAAACTACACCCACAACAGACATTATTTGTTTAAACCGCCCCTTTTGTGGTCCGCAAATTAGGACCGCCCCTCCTAAATCGTGATGTGATGTCATCCAAATCCATCCAGTAGAAGACTCAGAACAGGGAGGTTCTACTGGGAACCCAACCCCCCTAGTATGTCTTTTGGGAGCCAATATTACCACTCTGTGAAGTTTTCTTCCTTATCCATCATTCAGGCGGACATCTGTCACCAATCAGCTTAGCAACCCTGAAGCTATGGATTTGACAGTAATGTCGGTCATTTTGGACATTTTGTTTTTCACCCCTTTCGCCCCTCATGCTGATGGGGGCTGAACTTGAACTTAACCCACCCCTTCTCCTCCCACCTACCCCCTCCACTCCTTATTAACAGTTGTACTCAAGTTACTATAATATCATTTAATATAGTCTCACATATTTTACTAGCAAGAAGGGCAATTTATGCTCACACATATTGAACATGGGAAGAATAAATACAGTGCACCAAACGGGAGAAGACATCAGACAATAATCAAAGATTTTAAGAGATTTTTTTGAGATGCGAGAGGTTAAATCTCGAAGCAGAGTTTTAGCCGGGAAGTCTCTATACTGAGAGGTGAATTACGATTCTGGACCGTCAAAGCATGCCTTAACTGCAAATATGCAAAGAACGAATTACGGGATGTGTACCAAGTTTAATGTAAATTGCTCCAGGCATTCCAGAGCTATGCTGGAACATATATACACACACACACACACACACACACCCTCCCCCCCCATCCATCCATCAAGTTTTATAGGGCTATTAGGGCTGCTGTTTAGGCAACTTTCACAGGGGCCACTCCTCACGTGTGGGCCCCGTTGCAGCTGCACCCAAGATAGTTACGCCGCTACAGACAGCCTTTGTTCCTGGCTGTCACTTTTACAGCTAATAACAGTGATTTATTATCTTTATACTATAGATAACAACATAAATGACAATAAAATACTAAACATTGGTAAAAAAAAATTTTTAATATTTTCTGGGTAATGCATAAAGATTTTCTTTGTTTCCGCCAGGAGCTGAGGATGACCTGCGCTCGCCTTCCGCGTGTCTTGCGGTCGGGAAAGTTGTCAAAGGCGGAACTGGATTATTTGAACTTAAACAGCCGATGAAGTAAACCAGGACTGACCTTCATGCGGGAGACGTTGCGATGTATCAGACAGTGCCCTACTCACTAGAGACTCTGCCCTACAAGATATTAGCAGCTGTCTACCCCTCTCCAGTCCTGCTATGGAACTACAGCTGTCTCTGAATGGAGCTGGTCTTAGGCCAACATTCTAAAGGTCGCCATTTGCCGTAGAGCCACAATACGCCTGTTTGGAGGAAGGTAGAATATTTAGATCTACATCTCACACACAACCACGTCATGTAAATGTTTGCACATGTATGATAATTGCTTTGTAATAAAGTATTTTTTGTGGACTGTGCTTTTATTTTTTTTTTAAGTTTTATATAAAAACACACTATTACATTCATACGAAATGTTTTTTTTTTACTGTTTCTTGTTTAATATTAAAGGGCTGGATCCAGAATTATATACGCACAGTGCTCATAAGTCTCCATACTCAAAGTATGATCTTATATTCGGTACATTTGAAGGTAGTGCACCTGGATCTTAGCTTAACTTTTATACAAACATGCCCCAATCATACCAAGCTTTTACTGTACGATTTAAATACAACCTCCCTGCCGACCATGTGTGACCCCCCCACTGTGGGAAAGGCTTGCTGCGCTTAATCCAAAATAGTTAGTAGAGCGTTCCGATACGTAGCCACCATGTTTTTTGCATGCACGGAGTACTTAGCGCATTCTAAACGCTTAAATGGGTTTTCAATTCTAATTCAGGTTGAAGAAGTTAAACTTGCTTACACAGCGTCACACCACATCAGCTGTTCACTGCAGAGCTGGCTGTTATGGATAAAATATTCATTGTTTTTATAGTAAATGAAACGGCGGCCATCTTATGCATCATCCTCGCCGCAGCAGGCAGCCATGTTAGAGGGAAGGCACTTCTTTAAAGGTATAGAAGACTAAATTAGCATCTGTAGCAGGATACACGTGTGTCCTTGTATCTCACTGGAGTGTAAAAATGTGTTCTGCGGAGGTAGAAAGTTACCTATAGCGCAGAGGTTACAAAATAAGATGATGTTTTATGTTGGAGATGCACTAAACGATCATTTTCTGCTGACTGTCCCAACATGCAAAGAAAGACTACAAGAACCAAACATAAGTCACAAAAAAAAATAACAGGTCGGGTGTTCAGTGCCAAGCTTTATATGACACTGTGTCATGTATAGCTCAGAGAAGGGACAGGGTGATATGATATATCTCACATAAATCAAGGGGTGTAACCAGGTAGAGGAGGACAGAATTATTTAAAGGAAGATACTGTATGTATTACAACATAAGGGAATGTGTATAAACGGGTTGTCACCTCAAATGGCCCTTTTCTGAAAGGGTTGTTTTCTTCCAGCCAGTTCTGAACTGGCTGGGAAATCGATTGCTTCTGCCTTGCAGAGGCAATGCAATCGATAGCCAGAAGAAAGGAGACGCTGCACCGAATCGGGAGTATGGATCTAACCTCAACCCTTTCTCTAATCCTTACCTTAACCCTCCCCTTCCATCACCCTTACCCTAACCCTCCCCTTCCATCACCCTTACCCTAACCCTCCCCTTCCATCACCCTTACCCTAACCATCCCTTTCCATCACCCTTATCCTAACCCTCCCCTTCCATTACCCTAACACTCCCCTTCCATCACCCTTACCCTAACACCCCCCTTCCATCACCCTTACCCTAACCCTCCCCTTCCATCATCCTTAACACTAAGACTCACCATAGTCTAACCCCAAATCTCCCCTCCCCGCAGCCTAACCCTTAAACCCCCCATAGAATCCTACTCACCTGCGGCGGGCAGTGTTTCCAAATGAATAAAGGGTAAATATACTGATATACTTAGCCATTCATATAAAAAAAAAAAGGTCACAGTAGCGCTACTGTCTTTATTTCTAAAACAGCAGTTTTGCAGCAGCGACTCCCGCCGTGTATAAACTAGAAGGTGATAGGTTCAGCGGAAATGTGCGAAAAAAAGCTCTGAAAGGGTAGTTGAAAAGTGGAATAACCTCCCACCTGAGCTGGTTAACATTAAGAGTAGAACAGTGTAAACTTGCTTGGGATAAATATAAGGACATCTTAAATCTCAAACTAAATTAAAGGTAAAATGGTGTCTAGAGTCAGTATAGTTTAAATAACAACTGGAGAGACTTGATGGGCCAGGGAATTTAGACCAAGGTTACAGACTCTTATCAAAATTCCAGAATCTATCCCGGGAGAGCCAGCAAATCTCCCTCAATGGCCTTAAGGGTGTGATTTAATGCAAATCAAGGCATCAAATCAATACTGTGAGTCCTAGTGTTCCTTGGGATTGAGCCGGACAAGATGACAATTTGTACCATTAAGCCCCCACCCCATCGCTAGTAACACTGAGTAGTGGCAGTGATGGCCGGGAGGCTTCAGGACGCAAATTTCATAAATAGCGTACTCATGCTCCACCTCCATACCACAATCTCTTTCTTCCCTCTCAGATCTCCCCTAGGGACGAGATTAAAGTTATCAACCTTTATTTAGACTAATCTCCAATAGGACAGGGACTGATATGAATTGTTATTTAATATAATGAAGAGCTATGTACTATGATGAAAAGAGGGAATACTCATCTGTAAGCTCAACCCGAAAAGACAATCGCAAACCCATTCAGCCCAACACTATATTAGAGAACTTTATCAAGCAAATATTAGTTCAGGAGATTAGGTGCAACTGTAACTACAGAGGAACATTCATTGTGGCTTTCATACTCTATTTAAATAAGGATGCGGCTGAACAACCTGTCTCATGAGGATTTGTTTGAACTTCAGATACAAAAAAGTCACCCCAGCCCTCTCATTAACCAGTAACTAACCATGGAGGCTGGTGGCTTATCTTATATCTGCAGATGTATGTAACGAATCTCTGGTTTTATTTTAAAGATAGAATGTCATGGTTAGTTACTGGTTAATGTAAGAGTACTGGGACGCTTTATTTTGTATCTGTAGATTTCCCCCATACCTTTATAGCACCTGCTCTAGAATAAATTGATTTGACCAACTTCGATATACCAACTACAGAGAGCACATGTATATATTTGCAAATGTATGTAACTTGTTTTTCTGTGTTTTATATTACAGATAGATTCAAAAGTTTTTTGCACAAGTCAGCTCACAACAGATAATGTCCACAAGGAGGTTCATGAGAAAATCTTGCAATTTTACTGGTAATACGCAGTTTTCACAAGAGAACCATAGGTGTATTGTGCAGATTTCAAATAGAGCAGCAGACACACACACACACATATGTATATCAAATATATCATACACCAAAACCGAAGGTTGCGCAAATCAATTTATAAGGTAATATGGAGCATGTGCTGTAAGGTATGGAGAAGTTACACAAATACAAAAAGCAACAAATCATAACTTTCTATCTTTAAAATAAAAATCAGAGAATTCGTTACATACATCTGCAGATATATGATAAGCCACCAGCTTCTCTGTTTTGGTCCTAACTCTTATACTGTCAGAGTCCCAACTTTGGGCCATATATCATGTATTTTTAAACTGACAGCTCACCCCTGGCAGAGATCCCCAAGTCTCCAAAACAGCCACTCTGAGACAGCGCCCCCTGTCAGCTGCTATCCAAGACACGTTTTACAACAAACACCCTTAATGGAGGTTGCTCAAATCAATTTATAAGGTAATATGGTTTATATCATATCCAGAAAGTCATCCTGTACAACTGCTGTTGGGGCTCCTTCAGAATCACTGCTGCTGTACAATGTGTTTGTTTGCAATTTTAACCCTGAGATCTTATATATACACAGAATGAATTAGGGCCAATCTATGTTTCTCTGCTACACTTCTCCCTATCCTGATCACAAAACTCTGTTAAATGATTTCACTTGTTAGATGCTCCTGAAACTTTAACATGTATATTTGTTACCAAGATAGAAATAAATGTGCTGACTTTCAGGGTTTATCTGTGGATCACATTAGTAATTCTAGGCTAACCCTCAGAGACGATTCTTAAGTGATCGTATCTATAGTCGCAGGTCTGAATCGTCTCCACAACTGTGCTCGTTATGTCAACTACTTCTTGACTGCTGTGAGTTTTAAATGGCAGCGGCTTGGAAGTCTAGATTGGCATTCTGTCCATTGGCACGCTGCCCATATACCGTACTACCAAGTCATTGCAAACTTGCACCCCCTGCGCCTTTGTTGGATATGCCAATGGATTAGATCCAGAGTTTAAAAATGAGACAGAAACAGGTGGAAAGTTACACCTGAGCAACACCATATTGGATTTCTGGGGATGTCCATTTCATTTTTCTCTTTGCTTTTGCTTATTGCACACAGATACTGAAAAGCTTTACTATTACACTGTTATTTATACTTGTAGCAGCATTTAATAAACTTAAAAGTGAAGATGTTGCTCATAGCCACCAATCAGATTCTAGTTCTCACTTTCCTATTACATAATGAATTTTAGCTAGAATCTGATTGGTTGCTATGGGCAACATCTCCAATTTTCTTTTTCCGTAGTTTAGTAAATCTAGACCCTTGATCTGCAATTTAATAATGTTTTGAGCTGGTGTCACTTTCCATCTGTTTTCCTCTTATTTTCTCACTCTGGATCCAGGGCGGACTGCATTCCTATTGGTGTCAGGGTGGACGATATCCAATCCGAATGCATGGAAGGAAGGATCGGAAGTGAGAATTCAGTTCTAGGTTACAAAAGCTGCTTTGTGCTATGTGTGTGATAGGTCTTGAATTGTCTGATGACTGGCTCAGTGGAAGCTATCTGGTTAGGCTGCATGACAATGCATAGACACAGAGACTCATAGCTCACAGGTGATATTGATTGCTGTTGTGATCACATGAGGGAAACATTCAGCTTCTCACCCAGATTGCTGAACACAGAGCACATTCCTTGTAAGGGGTCAATATCCTACTGACGGCAGCCTAAGTAAACTCTAATGACTCTGATGGTATAAGCAGGTGCTCAGAGTGTTCTTGGGATTTCCATGTTTCTAAACCGGTTTCTTGGAGACGTTGTGCATACATGTGACAGTAGTGGTGATTGTCTGGTTTGTGGCGGTTACAGCCTAAAATAGTCACTGTAAAGTGTGTCTAGAGTCATTAACTAATCAAATGTTAAATACTTCTGCTAACCTACAAAGCCCTTAGTAGCATCACTCTCCACATGGTCTGTGACTCTCTTCCATATTGATTAAATGCCCCAGTTCCCAGTAGGAAGACTTCTAAAGGGCTTTCAAGTCACCAAAACGAAAATACACTGCGCAAGCGTCGGGAGAGAGAAACGCGTAGCGCCGGGCAGGTGAGTTTAACTCTTTCTTTACTTCTTTTTTTTTTTTCCCCTCCTTTCGTCCCGGCAAAGAACAGTCCTATTTCGATTGGGCCGTTCTCTCCCAGCCAGTTTCGAACTGGTATATCGGCTGGTATATCAATTGCTTATGTCTCGAAGAGGCCTAGCAATCAATCCCCGGAGCACCGAACACAGTGCTCCCAAAATGTGAGTGGCTACACTAACCCCAACCCTTCCCCTAATTCTAACCCTAACCATCCCCTTCCGTTACCCTAACCTTAACCCTCCCTTCCCCCCAGCCTGACCCTAATACTCCATTCTCTATAGCCTAAC
>WWET01003037.1:1163-18221 GCA_011038615.1 Limnodynastes dumerilii
CGGAGTTCTGTGAAAAGTGCTACTGCGCATGCGCAGTAATTTTGGAACGTAATCTACGTTACTTTTTGCAATGTAGATTGCGTACACGCAGTCTTTAAAACCGCGAGTACGCAATCTACGTTGCAAGAAGTAACGTAGATTACGTTCCAAATTACTGCGCATGCGCAGTAGCACTTTTCACAGAACTCCGGCCTCAATTGCAATGCGGCCGGAGCTCTGAATCCGGCCCTCTCTCACGTCTGTCACATGTGCTCAGTGTGAACCTGCTTTCATCTGTGAAGAGCACAGGGCGCCAGTGGCGAATTTGCCAATCTTGGTGTTCTCTGGCAAATGACAAAATGCCAAACGTCCTGCACGGTGTTGGGTTGTAAGCATAACCCCCAAATGTGGACGTCGGGCCCTCATATCACCCTCATAGAGCCTGTTTCTGATCGTTTGAGCAGACACATGCACATTTGTGGCCTGCTGGAGGTCATTTTGCAGGGCTCTGGCAGTGCTCCTCCTGTTCCTCCTTGCACAAAGGCGGAGGTACCGGTCCTGCTGCTGGGTTGTTGCCCTCTTATGGCCTCCTCCACGTCTCCTGATGTACTGGCCTGTCTCCTGGTAGCTCCTCCATGCTCTGGACACTACTCTGACAGACACAGCAAACCTTCTTGCCACAGCTCGAATTGATGTGCCATCCTGGATGAGCTGCACTACCGGAGCCACTTGTGTGGGTTGTAGACTCTGTCACATGCTACCACAACCACACAAAATGGAGATTACTCCAATCAGTTTGTAAGTTAATATAGAGCAGGTGCTAGAAAGGTATGGGGAGTTCACACAGATACACAAAATGTCACCCCAGCACTCTTGCATTAAACATTAACTAAACATGACATTCTATCTTTAAATTTGAACACAGAGAAATTCATTGCATGCATTTGCAAATATATAATAAGCCACCAGCCACTTACAAAGCTTCTTATAAGCTTTCTTATATATATTTATCAAGTAATTATTTTATAGCTACAAAATGCTCAGTCAGCAATTCCATAACCTTTGAATTGCATCTGAAGTTTGAAATGCTAACACAGTGGTTGGAAATAGGTTGTGGACTGTCAGTCCCAGTGACTATGGCTGTTGTCAATGTTTTGCCGTAACTGTGCATAATAAGATTGGTACTGGATTATCTGCAATAGTGTGAGCACACTATTACTACATGCCTTCACCCCTTCACTCATCGTCGAGATTCACTACGCCATTGGGTCTATGTTCACATCTGAACCAGACCCACTGAGTGGAAATATCTGATCTGTACATATTAAAGCATGAAGATTTTTATCTCAATATGAGATATGATAAAAGGTATTAGGCAGACTGGATGGGCCTAGTGACTCTTATCTGCCGTCACTTTCTATGTTTTTATGTTGCTATGTAATAAGATGGTTGCTTTGAGTTGTCTCTGCAAAACTTTACACAAGGGAATTTTCATCCTCCTGTCCTCATTGACTTTTTGTCTTTGAAGTTACTGATTACATTTCCTTCATCCTCCATAAAATAAGCATTTGGTCAACTATTTTAATCTTTATAATGCACTACAATGTGTTTACAGCTCCATACAATGATAAGGAGCATAAAAATGACCTAATTTAGATCCAACACATAGACAACATAAATAATGTTAAGCACAGCTACATAATAGTGAAGTACAAACTTGCACACACAATATAAG
The DNA here is from genome assembly GCA_011038615.1 of Limnodynastes dumerilii. Taxonomy (NCBI): domain Eukaryota; kingdom Metazoa; phylum Chordata; class Amphibia; order Anura; family Limnodynastidae; genus Limnodynastes; species Limnodynastes dumerilii. Next base: position 2,878 of record WWET01003037.1, read on the forward strand.
TGCATATTGTATCATGTGCCCTAGCAAAAGTGGTCCAAACCGGACTCGATTAGATATAGATACAGGCGTTATCATGGGTGGCAGGAGTTATTAGATAGTAAGGTGGGAAAACATGATCAAAGTTAGCGCTGCTCATGAGCATTTAATTTGGAAAGGGGATGAGCAGACACTAGGTTAATGTCTAGGGTGTGTCTACAGCCCACTGAAACAAAGGATTAGGAGGCATGCACAAATTGGGATTTGCACTGTAATGACTTCCCCTCACTGGACAGACATCTTACAGCCAGTGTAAACCTTCCGTTTTCCCCTCAAGCCTGCATAAAATTGCAGAATGATCAAAGTATTGGATCAGCATGCAATTTGCGCACACAGCCCAGATCCTCTGTCAGAAGTGTAATTCCACTTAAATCACAATACGACTATTCGGCACATAGTTACCAGACCTTTGCTGGGTTTACATTTCATACTACCTCAAATTCTCTGATCGCTTAACAATGCTGTCTCTCAAAAGGCCATAATATATTCCCTTTAGACTTTCAGAACTAGCATTACAATGTGGCTGTGACTAATCTTCCAGGAGTCATCTAGTGGTTACAACAGTTTCCTGGAATAGTCCGATATGTTGGTTTTAGAGAGAGGGTCAAATGCAGTATATCAGAAAAAACTCAGTAGACTTGGAAGCCCTTTATGACACATGGATCCCGTGACTCAGTCTTACGAGCAAAAATGACTGTAAACAGAATCAGTACAAGAAAGGAATGGCAGAACTCCCAAATGTACTGATTTAGGGTACTGTAAGAAGATATATCCCACTCCTGCACTGAACCTGCCATCTTAACAAGGCACAAATGATATGAACAACTAAGAACCCTTAATATCTGAAGAGTAAGCATATGTTTGACAAGTATTTGAGCATTTTATCTGAATCTTTAAATCTTTGATTCATACTTATATTATTTGATAGTTAGTCACTCAGATCATTGGAAAGCTTACATATGTATAAACATTGTTTTCTTAACGTTTAAAATGGCTTGCAGTATAAACAGTAAGTGAGCATGCTGGTCTTTTAGTAAGCAGTGATCTGCCCATTTGCGTAATTCTTAAGAAGTCGGCTGCATATGATGGTTAGATTATCAAAAGAGGAACAGGTACTGATAGTAATCCATAATAAAGAAAGGTAGGGGGATGGGGACGCTCAAACATACACTGTTTGTGTTGTGTTTATGCTCTGATTTGTTGGGAAGTACCTTCCCCAACCTACAACAATACCACAGACCATATTAGACCATATTCTCCTACATAGATGGAAATACCACCATTATCCTCTCAATATGGACACGTATACATTTCTTTCACATCTAAACAGAACGTGAACACAACAGTCATCCCTATACCCCTGTCTTTCTTTATTACGATTACTCTACTTGTGTGATTGGGACATTAGTGGGAGAGAACTGCTTGCATACCACTTCACCTAGACCCCATAAGGTCCTGTGCACTATCCAATTAACAGATTGATAGTCTGGGAAAGTTGAGAAAGAAGGGTGTGTTGGTTACACTGGGGTTGATGCAGAGGCACACATAAATTGGCATGTACTGAGCATCCCATACATATGAACACAAAGCAAAGGTGGGCTGCATGTGACCCGAAGGCGCACACTCATCAGCAGCTCTGGATACCTATGCTAGTAGTATCCAGGCATAAAGTAGTGAAACAATGCAATTACCATATATGTATTGTGGGTCCAGGTGTGTACATTGTAAGGTATACGGGAAATGTTGGCTTTGATTTGTGTGAGCAAGCAGCGATACCATAACCTTTGCATTGCATCTGAACTATGAAATGTGGAGTGTCAGCCCCAGGGACTTAGGCATAATAACATCAGCTTTCAGTACTAGATTCCCCCAATCGCGTGAGCACATCATTATTACATGCCTTTACTCCCACAAAACGCCATTACGAGCACAAGCCATCGCCATGACCATTGTGTGCGGGTCTGGATTTTCCGCATTTGCATGCACATGATTTCTGAGCATTCGCATTCGCAATCTGAGATACACTATGCCATTGGGGTCTAGATTTACTAAGCTGTGGGTTTGGAAAAGTGAAGATGTTGCCCATAGCAACCAAACAGATTCTACTGGTCTTTTAGTAAGCAGTGATCTGCCCATTTGCGTAAGAAGTCGGCTGCATGTGATGGTTAGATTATTAGAAGAGGAACAGGTACTGATAGTAATCCATAATAAAGAAAGGTAGGGGGATGGGGACACTCAAACATACACTGTTTGTGTTGTGTTTATGCTCTGATTTGTTGGGAAATACCTTCCCCAACCTACAACAATACCACAGACCCTATTAGACCATATTCTCCTACATAGATGGAAATACCACCATTATCTTCTCAATATGGACACGTATACATTTCTTTCACATCTAAACAGAACGTGAACACAACAGTCATCCCTATACCCCTGTCTTTCTTTATTACGATTACTCTACTTGTGTGATTGGGACATTAGTGGGAGAGAACTGCTTGCATACCACTTCACCTAGACCCCATAAGGTCCTGTGCACTATCCAATTAACAGATTGATAGTCTGGGAAAGTTGAGAAAGAAGGGTGTGTTGGTTACACTGGGGTTGATGCAGAGGCACACATAAATTGGCATGTACTGAGCATCCCATACATATGAACACAAAGCAAAGGTGGGCTGCATGTGACCCGAAGGCGCACACTCATCAGCAGCTCTGGATACCTATGCTAGTAGTATCCAGGCATAAAGTAGTGAAACAATGCAATTACCATATATGTATTGTGGGTCCAGGTGTGTACATTGTAAGGTATACGGGAAATGTTGGCTTTGATTTGTGTGAGCAAGCAGCGATACCATAACCTTTGCATTGCATCTGAACTATGAAATGTGGAGTGTCAGCCCCAGGGACTTAGACATGACCTGTGTCTGTTGCAAATTATTTTGCCATAACTGTGCATAATAACATCAGCTTTCGGTACTAGATTTCCCCAATCGCGTGAGCACATCATTATTACATGCCTTTACTCCCACAAAACGCCATTACAAACACAAGTCATCGCCATGATAGTTGTGTGCGGGTCTGGATTTTCCGCATTTACATGCACATGATTTCTGAGCATTCGCATTCGCAATCTGAGATACACTATGCCATTGGGGTCTAGATTTACTAAGCTGTGGGTTTGGAAAAGTGAAGATGTTGCCCATAGCAACCAAACAGATTCTAGCTGTCACTTTCCTATTACATACTAGAGAATGTCAACTGGAATGTGAATGATTGCTATGGGAAACATCTCCACTTTTCCAAACCCGCAGCTTAGTAAATCTGGCCCTGGGTCTATATTCACCTGGAAATGTCTTATCTGTACACATTAAAGCATGAAGATTATTGTCTTATTACCGTCTATATGAATCAAACTTCATACATCCAACATTTTTACTTATTTACTATTAAAAAAAAATTCAAGGTCAAAAGTATATTGATTGATCCTTTTTAATTACAGGTAAGTTTAGAATGTTTCATTGTCATAAATGTTTTTATAATTATTACGGTAATGGCACGCTACGGTAATGAATTGGTGACACGCTATTTTTAAAGTTCTGTTGTGTGTTAAGGATTTAATTTTCCCTAGAGAAGAACACAACATTATATAGCTCTTATGTTACATCAGCATTTGGATCTTTTCATGTAATATTCAGACAAAAGACTGTTAAGTTAGAGTACACAAAAGGAATCATGTTACATAAACATGTTGCTATGTAAAGGTATATAGAAACCAGACAGTGTTATTATAATATGTCTTGGGCAGCAATGGAAAAGATGGAGTTTTTACTGATTGAATAAACTCTATGGAATTCATTTAATGCGCTTTAATTGCTAAACAAACCAGAACCCATTGTTTCAAATGACATGTTATATAATTTAAAAGTGTATTGGGTTTGTATAGCATTTGTCTAAGGCGTTTGAATGTAATTGTGTATATACTGCGGGAACCTGCCTTTTATGAGTACATTCTCAACACAAATAACATATATTTCAAATGGTTACTTAATGTTGTGCCTTCAAATAATCTATGCCATGTCTATGTCTAGATTCTGCAAGAGCTGAGGAGGGGAAACCAGCTTTGGAAAAACTACCATGCAAATCAAACTTATGATTGCAAATGCTAGTGGGGGAGAAGATGGAAGGGGATACAAGGGTCAGCCTGTATGCTGAGAGTCTCTATGACGGAAATACTGTGTCATTACAGTCTTATGGTTTGTTCTTAGGCATTCAGTGGAAATAACAGGAATAAAAAAAAAGGTGTGTGTATGGGGGCGTAATGTTATTAATAATATAGGCAACACATAAATATTTTTGATAAAATATATGCATGACATGCAGGTTCACAGCTATAACAAATGCATTGCTCACAAAAGACCTGACTTCCCTCTATTTTATAAGTGGATGCACAGTGGGAAAACACTCTGCGGTAGTGAGAACAGTAAGTCAGACAAAGAGCTACCCATTCACATTTTTTCAACTTCCGTACACTCTGCGCTAATGGAATGGGGAGCTCCACTTTATTTAAATGGTAAGTGGCAGCAGCTTGGTGCTGCTGTGAGCACAGTAACAGGCTGGGTTCACTGTGATTCCACCTAAACTTTTACACCTGCTAAGGAGGTGGGGTAAGTAAAAGCCAAGAAACTTTATATACATTAACGACTGGATCCAGACCTGCGAATGTCACCTCACTTACACATGCAAAGTGCATAAGTGGGGTGTTTTGATCGGAGGGCGCATGCACCCTCCAGATGTTACGTGTGTTTTAAGCATGGAACTTCTATCACATGGGACCTAATATAGAAAGTGACGGCAGATAAGAGTCACTTGGCCCATCCAGTCTACCCAGTTATTTAAAACTACACTGACCCTAGATCCCATTTACTCTTAATTTAGTTTAAGGGTTAGGCTATCCTTCTATTTATCCCATGCATGTTTATACTGTTAACCTAGTTTTGTACAATAGATATTATGATAAAAGGGGCTGTGCTTCCCCTCCGCCCGCCAAGGTCAGCAAAGAAAAGCATTTAAATTGTACAGTAGGGATGGCTTTATTTATGAGCAGATCAGCAGTCAGACGGACCGCTGATCCGCTTGTGTGACTTAAGGCTGCCCTATGGTAGCATAAATTTACATCACTTGCAAGAGAACGAGAGTGATGAGGACTTCACTCCCCTCTCTCGTGTGGACTGACAGACCCCTGCATGTACGGAAAGCATTCTCCTTATGTCTTCTGGAAGTTTATCCCTCCCACTTAGTGTTGTTCCCTCACCACTCCCCACTCACTTCGTACCCTCTTGTTTCCCTCTGCTACCTTTTTACCCTGTCCCCACCTGGTGGCGTTCTTTTCCCCTCCTTCCTGATCTGCAAAGATCGCACTTTGCCTTGCATTCTGTGCTTGCTTCACTTTATTGTATTTTTGTGATATTTTATATTATATTTTGTTATGTACTATGCTGTCCATCCCTACCCTGTATATCTGTACTGTATTTTGTTGTACTTTGTATGGTGCAGTGGATACCTTGTAGCGCCTTATAAGTAAACAATAATAATAACGATAATAATAATAATAGCAAAGCATGCGTGGGTCTGGATCAGGTCCTAAATTACCCTATTTTACAGTTTAAACAAGGCCACATGGTACAAATATTTGAATGTAAACATCAATTACTTTTAAAACACATTTCTGGTCATACAGTACTTGGTCGTGAATTTATTTCTTTAAAGCTTGAATAGAAGAGTATTGCCGAACATTCTGTTTAGGTATTATTCAGTGGTTTAATTTAACTAATAAAATAAAAAGGGAAACATACTGAGCATAGGCCACAGCAATTACACCTCGCAGTTTCTACCTGTACAAATCTCTTTGCATGTTTCAAACGGGTGCACCTCTTTAGTACGTCCTATCCAGAGTTGCAAAAGTCGCAACTCTGGATATATACTGTATAATACGTGCACACTAAGAAACCATTTCTGTTCTAAATTCACAGTAGTGTGTGGTTTTTATGCATATATGTACACACATACAGACACACACAATCGTTGCTGCATGTTCATTGTCCATAACCAATACAGTAAGAAAATAGAGAGGTGTGCTTTGCATATTTAGTAGTCCTAGTATATTTCTTGTATGCAAAGTATATGCAAAGATTATTTTGACAATGTTCTAAGTATTCCATTAGCATTGCGTTCCAACACATTGGGTGTGTACGTGCACTAGTAATGTTCTTTAATGTTGCTGTTAATAGTGTATCTCTCCACTCTTCGGACCTGATTCACACTTAAGAATCTTCTTAAAATAAGAACTTAAAGTCACACCTGGGCTAAACCATGTTGATTGCAGGGGGAGTCAAATTTCATCTGTTGCAAACAGTACTAGTGTTGAGAGGTGATATTTCCCAGCCCAAGTCTAAATAACAGTGTAATAGTAAAGCTGGTCAGTATCTGTGTGCAGTAAGCAATTCAAAGATATATCCCTGCATGCAAAGAATACAATTAAATTAATTCCCCCTGCAATCAACATGGTTTTGCCCAGGAGTGACTTTAAGTTCTTATTTTAAGAAGATTCTTAAGTGTGAATCAGGCCCTATATGAGGAACATATATAACTCTATACAACTCAATATGAGGAACATATATAACTCTATACAACTCAATATGAGGAACATATATAACTCTATACAACTCAATATGAGGAACATATATAACTCTATACAACTCAATATGAGGAACATATATAACTCTATACAACTCAATATGAGGAACATATATAACTCTATACAACTCAATATGAGGAACATATATAACTCTATACAACTCTATATGAGGAACGTATATAACTCTATACAACTCTATATGAGGAACGTATATAACTCTATACAACTCGATATGAGAAACATTTTGCCACAAGGCATAATCCTCATGGTAGCCAATCTCTGCCATGTCTGTAACACTGGTCACACATTGGTCTATTCTGCTGCTTTGTATAACTGTCAGGGAACAGAAGTAACATCCAACCTTGCACCATAGGATTTCCATAATGAGACTGCTCAGTAATTATTTTGACTAAGAGGCGCCTTTAAAATATAACTGAGACCCTAAATGTGCTTCAGACTGAGAAAGTTTGGGAACCACTCTACTAAATTTTTTTGTGTTTACAAGGAGATTCACAGTTACGTAGTTTTCGTCTTACGTACGTTGCATGCGTAGTAGCTTATTTACGCTATCTACGTACCATTTCTGTACGTATATTGCGTAAGCGTGGTCTTTAATACAGCCCATGAAGAGGTAAAATATCCCTGTAGTATATTTCCTGTACTCAGGACACTGCACAGCTTTAATATAAAATGACAAAACATAAGAGACAAGGATTACTAAGGATAACTAAAGGTAAACAAAGTATCTTTACAAAGTATCTTCACCGAACAGTAAAGATACTTTGTTTACCGTTTAGCCACTTCAAAGCGAGGCTACCATGGTTACTAATTAAATACTTCCAGTCCTAACAATTGTAACTGATTTTTGATTGTGAAAAGTAATCCTTGTCTCTTATGTTTTGTCATTTTATATTAAAGCTGTGCAGTGTCCTGAGTACAGGAAATATACTACAGGGATATTTTACCTCTTCATGGGCTGTATTAAAGACCACGCTAACGCAATATACGTACTGAAATGGTACGTAGATAGCGTAAATAAGCTACTACGCATGCAACGTACGTAAGACGAAAACTACGTAACTGTGAATCTCCTTGTAAACACAAAAAAATTTAGTAGAGTGGTTCCCAAACTTTCTCAGTCTGAAGCACATTTAGGGTCTCAGTTATATTTTAAAGGCGCCTCTTAGTCAAAATAATTACTGAGCAGTCTCATTATGGAAATCCTATGGTGCAAGGTTGGATGTTACTTCTGTTCCCTGACAGTTATACAAAGCAGCAGAATAGACCAATGTGTGACCAGTGTTACAGACATGGCAGAGATTGGCTACCATGAGGATTATGCCTTGTGGCAAAATGTTTCTCATATCGAGTTGTATAGAGTTATATATGTTCCTCATATAGAGTTACATACGTTCCTCATATAGAGTTATATAAAGTTATATACGTTCCTCATATAGAGTTGTATAAAGTTATATACGTTCCTCATATAGAGTTGTATAAAGTTATATACGTTCCTCATATAGAGTTGTATAAAGTTATATACGTTCCTCATATAGAGTTGTATAAAGTTATATACGTTCCTCATATAGAGTTGTATAAAGTTATATACGTTCCTCATATAGAGTTGTATAAAGTTATATACGTTCCTCATATAGAGTTGTATAAAGTTATATACGTTCCTCATATAGAGTTGTATAAAGTTATATACGTTCCTCATATAGAGTTGTATAAAGTTATATACGTTCCTCATATAGAGTTGTATAAAGTTATATACGTTCCTCATATAGAGTTGTATAAAGTTATATACGTTCCTCATATAGAGTTGTATAAAGTTATATACGTTCCTCATATAGAGTTGTATAAAGTTATATACGTTCCTCATATAGAGTTGTATAAAGTTATATACGTTCCTCATATAGAGTTGTATAAAGTTATATACGTTCCTCATATAGAGTTGTATAAAGTTATATACGTTCCTCATATAGAGTTGTATAAAGTTATATACGTTCCTCATATAGAGTTGTATAAAGTTATATACGTTCCTCATATAGAGTTGTATAAAGTTATATACGTTCCTCATATAGAGTTGTATAAAGTTATATACGTTCCTCATATAGAGTTGTATAAAGTTATATACGTTCCTCATATAGAGTTGTATAGAGTTACATATGTTCCTCATATAGAGTTGTATAAAGTTATATACGTTCCTCATATAGAGTTGTAGGATGAAGTCCTTAACGGAAGAAACGCTTAGGGGTTGGACGAACTTGCACCTCCCACATCTCACAGTGTCTCCGGGTGCTACACAGCCTACGCATGATAGACTGATCCAGGATGCTGGATCAGTATCTGCACGTGGCTGAGCCTGCTGACCAATCCGTGTTTGTTACATGCTGATTTTAACTTTGTTTTTGGTACGTTTTCTACATTGTCTCGCTATCTGAATTAAAAATGTATCTGCACTATGGAGCGTCCCTGTCTCTCTTCTCCGTTTTGTATAGAGATGTATATATTTTTCATAGGGAGTTGCCACCACAGTAAACCACAGCTACCATAACAAATCATACACTCAAATACAAATAAACAACGCAATACACAAAAAATAATTTTATATTTAATATTTATTTTATAAAAAACATTATGTTACCTAAATATAGTGAATGTTAGCTCTACCAATTAATGTGCATTTGTATTATTACTATTAATACTATTGCCACTATTCCTATTTATACTTTTATTGCTATTACTACCAATACTCTTTTAATTCATATATTATTATTATTATCAATATTATTAGAAATAATAAGCTGTTATTTATTATTGTTACTATAATTACCCTTATTCTAACTATTTCTAATATTATTACTATTACTACTAACTACTATTAACATCATTACTACTATTAATATCATTAATATTACTACTATTAGAATTGCACTTAACAAGGTCTGGATCCAGCCCAATGTCTGTAAGGTATGTGTCCCTAAGATATATAGTCTGTATTGTATTGCATTTTTAGGATGAAATGGGATTTGTATAGTGGAGACTAGAATGCTGCCAGTATTGTATACATTTGCTTTCTTTTATTGTGGTTACAAGATTGTGTTTTATGATGATTACATGGATACTATACTCTAGAAACTCTAATGACAAATTGTTAAACAGGTAGTCGCAAATTTAAAGTTTGCAGGGAGGCGCCGAACACCCTAGCACCGGCCCTGATTTTCAACTATGGATCAGCCCCTTAATGTGAATAGCAGACAGCCAGCCAGAAGGGGATGAATTGGCAAGTGTGAATTGAATTTTAGATGGAATTTGAAATAATTAAGGATGAAGTTAGTTTGCAAAAGGGATGTAAAGAACTTGAATGGTAGGAGGTAGTAAAGAGTTGGAAATGTGTCAGCTAATGAATAAAGGAAAGAGGCCAGGGACAGAGGTTTATAATAATGGACAAGCAGAGGTATATCAAAGGCTTTATGAGTGTGGCTGAGCATTTGAATTAGATCCTGGAAGTGGTGAAGTGCCAGTGAAAAAACTGAATTCTAATTAAATAGATAAACAGTGGTAACAAAATAATATGTTTTATTGCAGGGTTCAAGATGGACTAGAGAGGAGATAAGCAGCTAAGTGGGAAACTAATCAATACAAATATCGCCCCAGAGACATTTATTATTGTAATATTACTCTACTTAATGTAGTTTTCATTTAGACGATACATAATGATTTTTTAACTCTTAAGCCACACACTTGTACAATCTGACCTCTGACCGTCCAGTTGGCCTGACATTGAATAAGTGTGTATGCTCATACAACTGGACATAACATCCAATCCTGGTTGCCTGGTCATGTCAAATGATTTTTAAATCTGCTTAAAAATCATGAGAAACAACCATCAAGCACCGACTAATTGTGTACTTCCAACTCTTTCACAGCTTCTAACGTCAGGCACAGCCACAGCTTGCAGAGTGTGCATGTTTAATGTCAGAATGTTGCTGCAGCTGGCAGTGTGAACAATTCCGGGAAATAGCAGATGTAAAGAAATAGCAATGACTCTGTGAATTTATTTTTCTTGTGTCTGTTATTACATCACATACTGTAGCTCTACACTTTATGATATAAATATGTGTGTGAGTGGTAGGCTGTCTGGCAAACATTGGAAGAGTGTGTACAGAGAGGCAATCGTTTCAGCAGATGCAGATCTGTCGTAAAACTGGACGCGAGTGTGCATGGATTGGGCCTTGTATCCCTGACCTTGGACTGCTGTAGGGCTGTGTAAACAGTCTGGAGCGGATTGGACAAGTTTATTCACAACTTTATGTAAACCATTTAGAAAATAAAATGTGTTTTTTGTAAAGTTCAATAATTTACTATAACATATAGAATTGTATCCTAGGCTGCAGCAACCCATTGGGTTACTTGGTGTAGCTCCATCAGCAAAACATTGCCTTCTAAATTACAAAAGTAAATGAGATTGCACAAAATGTGCAATTTAGGAGGAGCTTCCTACCTAAAATCCTCATATATGGATTTAGGATTTATTTCTGGAAAAAAAAAATATTGATTACTAGTTGTAAATCATATTTTTGGAATAATCTCTTTAAAATGTGGATTATTAGTGTTGAAGTGATATTATAAGTGGAATGCGCATGCAGTCATGGTTGTATTTAATTTAGATTATACCATTCATTAACTATTTTATTGCTTTATTTCAGGAATTAAACATGCCAAACTACAAGCTCACCTACTTTAATTTCAGAGGAAGAGGAGAGATTATCCGTTACCTACTTACCTATACAAACACTGAATTTGAAGACCACAGAATCGAATTTAATGATTGGGCTGCGCATAAAGCTTGTAAGTATTTAACTGTTACTACATGGCATGACTAATCTTCATGTACTTGTAACTACTGTAAATGGATCACTTTTTGACTGTATTGTTTCCCATGACAGTAAGTTTATCATCAATATGTAGAGGTTTCATGCTTTGCTCCACATTCTGGTATTTATGATCTGTAATCAAAATTAATGCACAAATACCATAAAACCATGAAATCTTTAAGTGCTGGAAAAAAAATACAGAGGAAGAAAAAGCTGAGACCATAACATTTAACTGAAAAGGTGTTAAATCACATAGGACTGGATCCAGATTCTATCATAATTCTGAGTGCAGCATCAGCGGAGATTGAATGCTGGATCCCCACTTGAAATAGCCCACAAAGGGAAAAAAAATCCTCACACGGTGCCAATAAATGTGAAGTACAATGTAAAAATAAATAAAACAAAACAATAACAGAGCTGCTGCACTTGCGGAGGCCAATCCCTAGGTAAACTATAACAAAACATAAAGTGCTGCGCTAGAAAGTGCTTAATAAGTTTAAACATAAGAACAATACAAAATGTGAAAACAAAGAAATATAACACTGACACAAAACTAGGTAATTCTGAAAGATACTCGTTGAAAAAGATCCAAATATATATGTTAGTCCACCTCAGAAGGTCTCATAGAGCACAAAAAGAATTGGAAGGGTAATCACAATAAAATCCACAGCAAAGATAAAGTTTGTGAATAGTGTCAACAAGTCCGATGTTGGTGTAGTTACGTGAGGTGTATTTTAAATGATGTACTCCTTAGAACTCCATGTAGGGATTCAAATGTGCACAAATATCAATTGACTTCTCCCCGAGCACAAAGTCAAAACAAAGTGCTTACCAGCTTACGGTCTATCAGTCAGCTACAGGCAGTCTCCGGTGTTTACTCCGTTACTCCATAAGTATGGAGGTCTTTGCGATGAGGAGTGGTCTAGGGATGGAAACTGAGTCCAATACCCAGGAGAGCTGTATCAAGTGAATACTGTAGCGGTAAGAGCACGCACATGTAAGGTGCACCAATTTGCTGCTGAAGATCATTTCTTGTGGGTGAGGCTAATTCACTTCTCTCACTTGCAAGGAATTCTGCAAATGGGATGCAGTCTCCGTACAGAAAGAGCAGTTACCGAAATAGAGGCAGCCGAAAGCTCATTTTTGTCTTTTTTCGAAAATAGTGTTAATTAGAAGATTTTATTAATGAATGTGTAAGTGTGCCTAATTTGTTTTTTGGCATACTTATTCATTTCTTTAATTCAGAAACTGCACTGCAGACCCATCGCACCACCTCTGACCTACTGGACAGATGAGTATTACAGAGAAGTCTATGGGAAGTTTTAGGGTTAGGAGTCAATGGGAAGTCTTAGGGTTAGGCTGCGGGGAAGAGAGTCTTATGGTCAGGCTGCAGGTAAGGGATTCTTAGGGTTAGGCGGCAGGTAAGGGAGTCTTAGGGTCAGGCTGTGAAGAAGGAAGTCTTAGGGTCAGGCTGTGGGGAAGGGATTCTTAGGGTTAGGCTGCGGGGAAGGAAGTCTTTGGGTCAGGCTGCAAGAAAGAGAGTCTTAGGGTCAGGCTGCAGGTATGGGAGTCTTAGGGTCAAGCTGCGGAGAAGGAAGTCTTGGGGTCAGGATGTGGGTAAGGGAGGATTAGGGTAATGGAATGGGAGGGTTAGAGTAAAAATTAGGATAACAGTTGGGGTAGGATAAATACTCACCTCTCGCCATTGCACATTAGTCTTCGGGATCTTCGATTGCTTGTCCTCGGCGGGATAAAAGCAAACAAATGCAGAGTTAATTCAAAATTGGCTTACCCACACCCCTGCAAACAAACCCTACATTAAGATGTTTGAAGTCGGAAGTCTAGATAGTATGCAGGTCACTTTGTGTAATCCTGGATCTGGTCTATAATCGTTATCAGTAGCATAAGTTCATAAAAATCACCCAGAGACAAGATACATTTTTCAGACAGGCTCCTCATGACAGTGAAATCTATGTCCAATCTCCTAGTTACTCCTGTGCCTGTCAGATTTACCTTATGAAATGGATGCAGGGAGCTTAGGGTGTTAGTCCCTCCCTCTGTAGCTTCCAATGCAACAATTGGAAGCAGCAGGAAGAGAGAGAGACCTTGAGCTCCCTGCATCACTTATTCAGAGCAGCAGCTGCAGGTTCATTGGCTGGACTGCCTGCAATGGGGATTTGCCCCCTTCAGGGCTCTATTGTCTCCGGTACTTCCGCCATTGAATTATATCTGTTGCTCGCATGTACCTACTTACCAGCAGAGGACCCTACCTTTCCAAGCCGGGCCTCAGGTAAAATTGAGATGGCTCAGAAGGCTGGAGAGTGTGGAGGGCGCTTAGCACTCTCTGTACAATTTCCATACTCTCTCCCCCTCCTGCTCATTTATGCTAGCACCCCATCCCACCCCACCATCATAAAGCCTGTAGAATCACCCGTATACTGGAAGTGTGGCCAGTGCACATGTAAAATATGTCAAATCTATGAGATTGTAAAAAGACCATTTTGCATGAGTCTGGATTCAGTCCTTAATGAACCCAGCAACTTCCAAACTATTGTGCAATGTAAGGAGACCACCCAGAAGTTAAAGGTCTGTAGGCATTGAAGTTTTATTTATAATGGAGATTAGATAAATCAATTTATCTTCAAAGACTGTTAAGTAGTTATCAGGTTTATAGCCAGGGATGTTATTCCAGGCTATATACTAAAGTATAGGTCCCACCTGATAGGAGAGCGTTGTTTTGCTGTTTAAGGGGAAGATGCAGACCCCTGCATGATTTACGTGCATGCAGGGGTCTGTAGTTACACTCGTGTAGTAAGTGTCCAGATTTCTTACCGGCAGCTGAGGCGTGCGCACCCCACTGTCCACATGTCCAGATTCCTACCTTAACTTTGACGACTAGGTCTACGGCCACACACCTAGTCATAACAGGGCTTCCCCTGCCCTGGACCCTTCATTTAAATGGCTATCCCTGCCTATATGGTGGAAATAGAGCCATCGTAAATGAAGGGTCTGCCCCAGAGTTGATTCTCCACATAGGTAGTGGGAGTGCCTCATTCTCCTGGTTGCGAGATGTTGGATACCATAATCCGTATGTTAGCCTCCTCAGCAGAGGCTAATGTATGGATTTAACACTACTTTTTAAAGTTACAAATTGCAAACATTTCTCTAGTAACTAATATTCCCCATTAACATGAGGGAAAAAGTTGTCTCCTTGGGTAAATCCTCAAATTGATAATATGCCACAAGTTAGTGGAATGGATATGTAACCGGGTAGACACGCCAGGTGGGTTACAGAAAATGAGGGATGATCTAGGTAGACTGGAGGAATGGTCAAGAGTGTGGCAACTGCAGTTTAATGCCAAAAAATGCAAAATAATGCACTTAGGACATAAAAACCCAAAGGCTCAATATTTCCTTAATGGCATTACATTAGAATCTACCGAGGAGGAAAGCGATCTAGGAGTCATTATTTCCAGTAACTTGAAGGTAGCCAATCAATGTACAAAAGCAATGAAAAAGGCAAGTCAGATGCTTGGTTGCATAGGGAGAGGAATTAGTAGCAGAAAGAGAAAAGTAGTGATGCCCCTTTATAAATCATTGGTACGCCCTCACCTAGCATACTGCGTTCAGTTCTGAAGGCCATATCTCCAGAAAGACATAAATACATTAGAGACTGTGCAAAGAAGAGCAACTAAAATGGTCCATGGCCTTTATAACAAATCATACCAAGAAAG
>WWET01003037.1:27608-46288 GCA_011038615.1 Limnodynastes dumerilii
GTCCATAGTAGCGCCGTAGGGACGCTGGAGGGGACGTCCTCCAGCGTCCCTACGCTCACGTTACTGCTGGTGGGCGGGGGGAGGTAAGTAAATGAGGGTGGGGGGGCATGCTAAGAGGCCATACGCTCCTGTGTGAGCGTATTGCCCCTTCCTTACGCCGGGCGAAGCTAGGGTAGCCTTCAGCCGGCGTAAGGAAGGGGCCATACGCCCGCACAGGGGGAGTGTCGGCCCAGAGCAGCGATGTTACGCTGAGCGCTACAGCGCTCAGTGTAACATCGTAGCTCTGGATCAGACCCTTTGTGTCCAGTCAGTCTTATTGCCCCTCCTTCTGTGTCCATTAAGCCTTACTGCCCCCTCCTTCTGTGTCCAGTCAGCCTTATTTCCCCCCTTTATTTATGTCCAGTCAGCCTTGGCCCCTTTTTTTATTTGTCCATTCAGCCTTCTTGACCCCTCCTTCTTGGTCCATTCAGTCTTATTGCCCCCTCTTAATTTTTGTCCAGTTCGTCTTATTGGCCCCTTTTTCTGTTTGTGCAACCAGCCGCCTTGCCCCTTCTTCTGTGTCCAGCCAGCCTTATTGCCCACTCCTTCTGTGTCAATTCAGCCTTATTGCCTCTCATTGGGCTGGATCCAGACCTTGTTAAGTGCATGAACTTAGTTACACCTGGGCTAAACCATGTTGATTTCAGGGGAGTCATATTTCATCTGCTGCAGACAGTTTTAGAGTAGAGAGGTGATGTTTCCTATCCCAAGTCTAAATAACAGTGTGATAGTAAAGCTGGTCAGTATCTGTGTGCTGTAAGCAATTTAAAGATATATCCCTGCATGCAAAGTATACAATTAACTTGACTCCCACTGAATTCGACATGGTTTAGCCCAGGAGTAACTAAGTTAATGCACTTAACAAGGTCTGGATCCAGCCCATTATGTGTCCACCTAACATTATTGCCCATCTTTGTGTGTGCATTCAGCCTTATTGCTGCCTCTTTACGTGTGTGCCCCCTCCATGTTATTTAAATCCACATTCCCCAACGCAAAATATCTTCTTCCACCATAATAATCTTACCTTTTCTTGGCGTCTTCTTTTCTCCAGCTCTCTCCTCCACGGCGCGCTCTGCGGGCGGGTGGAGCTTACAGGCATCGAGACCCACTGGCGGCCAGTCTGGCTCAAAGTATGTATGTGACACTTGAATGTCCTGTTTTCAGAGAGCAACAGGTGACATACAGTATGTCACCTGTTGCTCTCTGAAAACGGGACATTTCAGCATCCCGAAGCTGGGCAAGGGAACAACAGGACAGCCTGTCAAAAAATGGGATGTTCTTGTTCAAAACGGGATGTATGGTCACATTAATCATGACTGCTGTATTATTTGACTGGAAGTTTCTTCTCTCTGTAAAACCTGATGTTATGGGCCCATCTCTTGGCTGTGTATCAGTGTCTCTCATAATTGCCATATTTCTCTTGTTCACAACCAGATAACCTGGCTTGCCCTTATTTTATTATGGCTATCCTTTAATAACAGTTGTACATTCCTTACAGAGAACACACTAAATTTCTACATTTCTTTAAAGCAAATATTTCCTATAGAATAACTTGTTGCTTGATATTTATTACACAGATACACAAATATATATATTACAATATAAAAATATATATATTATATCATAGAAATATATGGCTGAGTTTCAATCAGCACTAGGATGTTTACAACTCCCAGCTGTGGCTAATGCTGCTTCTGAGTGAACAAAATCTAGCTGCAAGAATAAAAATTCACATAGGAGATGTTTTAAATTCTTTACATTTTATCACATTTACATTATAAATACAGATAGCCAAAAGGGGGTAGTGTATCTGCAATACAGCAATCAGAAACACAGATTTAGCTAGAGCTTAAAATGCAACTGGTGACATTGACCATCACCTTGGAATGACGCCCCACTAATCTACAACAGGAACACAGTTGGGAACCTCCCAGGATAAGCTGCTTTTCTGCCTATACAATAACACTTACTAGGACATTACAAACTAGTTTTTAATAACCATTATTTTTGCTAAGTATTTCCTGTTAATTCTTTTGCAGTGTAATCATTTATATGCACAGTAAGCTGAGCATAGGCACTGGATTAGTAGAATGTACAAATTAATTCTGTAATATATGGGTCTATTTACAAAGCTCATTTTAATGCAATAGTGCCAATTTTGAAGCGAAAATTGGCACTATCGCATTAAAATGAAGTTTTTAATATTTACAAAATGCCGAAGCGGAGTTTTACACTCCGCTTCTGGCGTAAAACTAACGCCAGCTGAGCCTGGCGTTAGAGGTATGTATTCCAGAGATGTCCCCATACACCCCTCTTATTAGGGGGAGGAAAAGGGGGTACATATGGGGACACTGTTGGAACAATTTTACAGTAAAAAAAAAAATGTCTAATGAAAAATAAAAATGTTAACTGTAAAAAAAATTTGGGGGAAAAATCAATTTTTTAATATATAAAAAATATTGGCATTAAAAAAAAAAGAAAAAGAAAAAATAGAAGACAGTACTTACCTGTCCGTGCAATGCGACTGACTCCAGTATGCAGTGTTTTTTCATGCCAGGACCGAAAATGTTCTATGTGTAGAAATGGAGGTCCTGCGCATGTATCGCATGAATGAGAAGTCCCACGAGGAACTGGAGGATCATTGTGGAACCTCGCAGAATAGGTGAGTAGTTGTAAATAGTGTGAATGAAGCTGCCAGCCTCGCAGTGAAGATAAGCAAACGTGATGCAGCTTCATTCACAAGCCTGATGCAGCTTCGTTCACAGGGAACAAGACAGGTAAGTAAATAGACCCCATAAAGACAAAGGACCGGATTCAGAGCTCCGTGTTACGTACACAAGGAGCTCTGGAGGAGGGGAATGCACACCCCTGCCACTACCCTCCCTCTTCTGGACACTTAAGATAGGGATCTCCAGGCATAAAGAACTAAATTTGTTTGACTAGAGATCCATTTAACACGGCTGCCCATCCCCTCTGCCCACCTACACTCTGTAAGGCGAGTGGCCGGGTTTAAGTACTTCCATGCGGATCAATGGTTGTACAGACCGCTGATCGACACAGGAGATTTAGGTAGGGTTCTGGCAGTGTAGCACAAGAGAGGGGAGTGACAGGGGAGTTCACTCCTTTTTTCCATCCTGACTGCCAGACCTCTGTGCGTACAGAAAACGTACAGAGGTCTGAATCTAGCCCTATATGTGGATATTGCTCATAGCATCCTCAGAATTTAATATAACAGACCACAGATCTAAGAAACCAGGATCTACTTGTGTCCAACACATGATAACGTGTCATTTCACCACTTGCATAGGACATGCAGATGAATTTCTTGTACACAAATGACTTCTACAAGAAGAAAGCACTGTTGTGTTCATTTCAAAACTACGCAAAGTACATGTGATGTTTTTAGTTACTGTTCCAATGTATGCCATGACTTATGACAATGAGTAAAGGTAGAGAACAAATATTGAAATAAACATACATTCATGCTTGTGTTTTATTTCCATACAGCTTACCCATTTGGAAAGCTTCCAGTTTTAGAAATTGACGGAACTGTTTATTATCAGAGCCTTGCTATCGGCAGATACCTTGCCAAAAAAGCAGGTAACGTATGAGTACAATATATGTATACATATTATAAAAATGTGTTCTGTGTACAGTTGTTCAGGTGTTTATTTATGCACTAAACAACCTACATTTTATTCAGTGTACATTCAGTTACTGCTTAAAGTTTAACCTTGAAGTAATAAAGGACAGATGCTGTGACTGAGAGAGGAGGAGTGCAGTGTAAGCAAGTGGAAAGGTGTTAAGAGTACCAAAGAGATTTCTGCACTTCAATGTCTTTACTTATCCATTAAAGTACACTGATGGGAAATATCTTCCTAATGGAGAACCAAGGACCCGGCAGATTTGATATTTTCATCACTAATGAAAAAGATCAATTATTTAGATGAATAAGAGGTCACAAATATGCCACTTACTTTGCTGTGTGAAGAATTACTAGCACATAAAATGAAATATTTGAAAATGTTAAATATTAGTTGCAGCGCATGATGAAAGGTGATACCAGCACTGGGTTATCAAACATCAGTCTTAGGAAATGTAAAGTACAATTATTTTTCTCTTTACACAGGCCAAATACTTAAACTTCCATGTTATCTTGCCAGGGACTCTATTTATATACAAGCTGTTGCTATTGTCATGTACTTGTTTTTTTTATTATTATTACTATTATCTTTTATAAGGTGCCACAAGGTTTCCACAGCAAAATACAACAACAAAATACAGTACAGACATGCAGGGTAGGGATGGACAGCACAGTACATAATTAAATACAATATAAATAACAAAATATCACAAAAATACAATAAAGTGAAGCAAGCCCAGACAGCAAGGCAAAATGAGAAGTGTCAAGCTTTGCTAATCAGGGGGAGGGAATACAGCACACTGAGAGGTTGAGATGGAGCCACTAGGTGGGGATGGGGTAAAAGGATAGCAGAGGGGGACAAGAGGGTACAAAGTGAGGGGGGAGTGGTGGAGGAGGGAACAACATTAAGATGGAGGGCCCTGCTCACGTGCGCTAACACTTACAGACTTAATTACGAACTTACAGAAGACATAAGGGTCCAGATTTACTAAGCTGTGGGTTTTGAAAGAGTGGAGAGTTTGCCCATAGCAACCAATCAGATTCTAGCTGACATTCTCTAGAATGCAATAGTTAAATAAGATCTAGAATCTAATTGGTTGCTATGGGCAAACTCACAGCTTAGTAAATCTGGACCAAGGAGGGGGAAGGAAGTAGACTGATGTTGTAAGCGGAGGAGAGGGGGAAGGAAGGAGAAGGGATAGATGTAGGATGCAGTGATGATTACAAGTGGAGGAGGGGTAGGCTAGCCTGAACAGGTGCGTTTTGAGTGAGCACTTGAAGACCTGCAATATGGGGGAGAGTCACAAATATGCAGTGGCGTATCTAGGGTGGGGTTTTGTAGAGCATGTTCCCTGGGCGCCGATGGCTTTGGAGGCGCCATCAGAGAGCATATCCGACAAAGCCCACCACCGGAAGCACAGATGAAGAAAGGATCCGTTCCCTCTCCTCATCTGTGAAAATGACAGCCGGAGCAGCTGTCATTTTCACTGAAGACTAGAGGGGGTGGAACTTCCTCTCTTCTGTCAAAAAGAAAGAATAAAACCCTGCTTACCTTATTCGGTGACTCTGAGAGCAGCTGCGGTGCGGCATCCACCAATCAGTGTTCAACCAGACAGCGCCGGCCAATAGGACACACTGCAAGATTAGTTCACTCTCGCAGTGTGTCATGTGACCGGCGCTGTCCGGCTGAACACTGATTGGTGGATGCCACGCCACAGCTGCTCTCAGAGTCACAGAATAAGGTAAGCAGGGCTTTATTCTTTCTTGTCCTGGAGGGGGTGGGCGCATAGGAGGGGGGGTGCATTTTGGGCATTTTCCCTGTGTGCCATTTAGGCTAGTTATGCCCCTGCAAATATGCCACTTACTTTGCTGTGTGAAGAATTACTAAAACATAAAATGAAATATTTGAAAATGTTAAATATTAGTTGCAGAGCTTGTTAAAAAGGTGATACCTGCACTGGCTTATCAAGCAGCAGTCCTAGGAATTGTAAAATACAATAATTTTTTCTGTTTACATGTGCTAGATATTTAAATTTCCATGTTATCTTGCCAGGGACTCTTTATTTATCTATTTATATACAAGCTGTTGCTATTGTCATGTCATGTCAAAAAAATGAAAAAAGAAAACCTGCGTAGCCACTAGGGACTGGATCCAGGTCTCCGTACAACGCCTTACTTACACATGCAAAGTGCGTAAGTGGGGTGTCTGGAGGGAAGGGCACATGCACCTTCCAGATGTTGCGCCCCATCGACTCTACGCACTCTTCTAAAAATAGTGACACACCTCTTCTTACTAACCATTCCCAGACCCCTATAATATATCCTATTTATATTATAGTATGTGAAAACCCCAGACCCATAATATATTCCCATATATTATAGTATGTGCCATTTCCAGAACCATAATATATAATATCTCTTTTTCGCATTTTACTATTTTTTTTTTCCTTTTAAACATTCATTGGGGGTTTATCAGAAAACGCCCCCATTGCATAAATCAGGGTCCCGCTCATGGTGGCCACTGAGTATAAGTAATGTTTCTATAATTGATTTTGTGTCTAAAAGCCACATATTATACAATAATCGTGCAAACCAAACAGTTATCGTATTGACGTGGCTGAAACCTATAGTCTAGCCTGCTTATTCACATTACACATAGACAACATATATTGTGTAATGGTACAGTGGCAGGACAACCTTTATTTTTGCCTGTTAATGAGCACACCACATTAAAGCTTATTTTTATTTTGAATTAAGAGGGGAAACATACAGTAAATGAATGCAGTGTCTCTGCAACCATTATATTTTGTAGTATTCTGGACTGTAACTTAGTAAGCTTGGTCAACAAAGGTGTAGCCACCTGTAGTTTCTAATAATAGCTTTTTTTTTTATTTCTTAGGTCTGACAGGAAAGTCTGATTTGGATAACCTTCGAATTGATGCCATTTTAGACACAATAGATGACTTTGTGACACTTTTTCCCTGGACTGGTGATGAAAAGGTAAAGTATATTTGTCAACATTGCTGTAGTGCAGTTTTAGGTTACAAAATGCTCTCCAATAAGTTTGCCGGCAGTCTTCATTCATCTGTAGTAAGATGGTCTTTTGGAATAAAGGCCAACGAACCGGGAACCGCAATCGACTGTTAGCATAGGCAGTTTCTTGTGGCCACCCAGATAAGTACCGAGAGCTGCAGAACCAAATAAAATAGTGCTGCTGCTCTGGAAAACATGACTATTAAATAGGTCTTATTAATTTTTTTTTAGATATATATTATGGGGCTTGACTAGTACAGAAGTTCAGACAGGACACAAGGGTCAGGGTCCTTTTATGATGGTAGCACATTGGAAAGAATGAGGGTAACTGAGGACATATATTTTTTTGGCATTATCTACCCAGCAAAACCCATCATAATGTAAAACTGAAGTGAAAATAGTTTTAGTGGCAAGGAGTGGCTTTGGACAAGGAACACTACTTACCAGTTTAGTACTGTGTTATCTCATTCACACCTTATTAGCCAGTATATAGAAGCCACATAAGAAGCAGCTAAAACAAAATTTGCTAGTAAGCAGCTATCTCTGTCAAGCATCACCTAATTCATAATGTCTTAATTAAATGTATAAAATGTTCCTAATAAGCTGCATTCTGTATTCTGTGCTGCACCAGGGGTATGGAGAATGTCTTTCAGAACAGAACATGTACATAATCTAGCCCCAATACATATTTTAATTACCATAGCCATAATGAGTACTAAAGTACTTAGGCACTAGGGGAGCGAGGTAGTATAAGGACAGGCTACATAGTAGTAGAAGTAAGAAAACTAAATTATAATTTAATTTGAAAATGACAACCTAATAAATGGAAATGTGAATATGAAAAGCAAAATTAAATATTATATGTTTGACTTAAACCCTAGGAAAAGGGATCTAAAGGACAATAAAATCACTGAGCCTCCATTGCTATTGAATCAATTTTTTTATACTAGTCTCCAGATGAGGCTTTGAATTACACAATAAACTACCAGTTAATTGAATAACTTGACCTTTTTCAATCAGCTCCCACATCAATTTAGAGATAAAAAAAAATTAATCGTGTATGTGTGTTTGTGTTCTCTTCAGGACAAAAATACATTAGAATTTTCTTCACAAGAAGTTATAGTATATGGATCAGACTGATTTTGATGCATTCTATTATACTGTTTTAAACACTTGGGGGGCCTCTACACCGGTGGGAGTCCCCGGAACAACAAATGTCTTTTAGAAGTAGAGACAGTGGACCGGATCCACAATAACGTCAGTCTTCCAACATACGTCCGTCATTTGACAATAGTAGCTACTACGTATGCGTAGTAACTATTTTACGTAATCTACATATCATTTCGTTACATAGATTACGTCCGTTGGAAGACGGACGTTGTTGTGGATTCGGCCCAGTATTACTATGTGATGCAAAATATTACTATGTGTTGCAATATTATATTTTTACTTTTTGGAGCACTGTGTTAGGGTCAGGCTGTGGGGAAGGGAGTCTTAAGGTTAGGCTGCAAGAAAGTAAGGGTTAAGGTAGGGGTCATAGAAGGGGAGGGTTAGGATAAGGATTAGGGAAAGGGTTGGGGTTAGATTTTTACTTACCTTTTGGAGCATTGTGTTAGGGTGCCCTTTTGAGGCAGAAGCAATTGATTATTGAAAACGGCCCTTTTGCAATAGGGACGTTCTCAGTGCACACACACACACACATGTATATGGAGCACTTAAAGACATAGGGCCTGATCCAGCGTTACGAAAATTCGCACGGCGAGCGAATGCGTACGTTCGACCGTGCGAATAAACATACATGCCCCTCACACTCCCATAGTAAAGTACCTGCTTACGACGCCTATACCCTACACTGGGTACGACCGTCGGCCGTACGAATTTTCGCACAAAATACGCTGAGCGTACGGGCTTAGCACGCCCATACTGTACAATTTAAATGGCTATCCCCGCCTCCCTGTAGTAAAACGGGCGCCCATGCGATCGTCGTACTGAACGCACGCCCCTCGAGCGAACACTTCGCTCACAATACGCCCGCTATCCGCTCATGTCGTCCAGCCGCAATACGACCGCTATTTGCTCATGACGCCCAGGCGACCGGAAGCTGTCATACTGGGCATGCGCGTTGCGAATTTTTTACCGAATTTTCGCTTACGATGAGCGTACGCTCGCTTGCGGTCGTAGCTCTGGATCAGGCCCATAAAGAGGGGTGTTCAGTAGGACCATATATCACCCTGTCCTCCAGGCCACAGTCACAGAGACTGTGACTTACATAGACACTGGCTGGCTGCATCAGACAACAGATTGGGTGGTGTCATTCACATGATGTTATTTACATGACGTCTTTCATTATTGGTTACGACATGTAGAACACATATAAAAGGGGAAGAAGTGGATGGCTGAGTGCACATACAAAGGGCAGTAGTGAATAGCTGTAAAAATATATACGTGGCAGCAATGGATGGCTGGGCACATGTATAAGGGACAGAAGTGGACAGCAGGGAACATATATAAGGAGCACACAGAATGGCAGGAAAGAATTCTTGATTGCATAAGGGGACAAAAAAGGATGGCTAGAGCAGGGGCGTAGGAACGAAAATTTTCATGGGGTGGGGGGCAAAAGGCCAAGGACTACTGAAGCCCCTTTTCCATGAAGTGCTCCAGGCACCATGAGCCAGATTTTGACCCTGCACGCTTTAAGTGCGCGAGTGCGTCTGTAGTTACGCAGCCATAGTGGCAAGTGCACGCTACCTGCACTCCCTAAAGTCGGTAGGAAATCTGGACATATACCTGTACAGATAACTACCTTAACTTTTACAACTAGGTCTGCGGCCATATTGCCTATTCATAACAGGGCTTCCCCCCACCCCTTCATTAAATGGCTATCCCCACCTGTATGGCGGGGGTATGGCCATCATAAATGAAGGGTCCTTCTGCATACTTACTGACATACGTAACTTAGTTACATACGTCAGTAGGTATGCAGACGGAACATCTGGCGCGCACATGCACAGATGTTCAGAGACAGGGGACTTGCGTAATTCCCCTGTCGTACCTTGGTCAGGGTCTGGCACCATGTCTCTACGAATCTTAAGGCAATCATTTTCTACCCGACGATCTGGTAACAATGAGACTGCTGCTAACGTCTTAAACCGTCCACAAGCCACAATTATTCACTCTCTCTGTTGCATTGTCATTAAACTTATAAGAACAGTCAATGGAAAGTACCGCTTCCTGGTCTCCTCTGTCTGCTTATTCTTACTGCAAATTGTGATAGCAAAATGAGGGGGGTTCTAAGAAAGAAAAAGAGTTTGCAAGAAGAAAATGTACAGAACAAGCACAAAGACAACTTTATTCTTGGTAAACAGAAGTGACAACAGTTGACGAGTTCAAATAAAGCTATTATTGCTTCATCCTCAAAATCATATGCAAATTGTCAAAATGAGGGGGGTTCTAAGAAAGAAAAAGAGTTTGCAAGAAGAAAATGTACAGAACAAGCACAAAGACAACTTTATTCTTGGTAAACAGAAGTGACAACAGTTGACGAGACGAGATAAACCTTTTATCGCTTCATCCCCATTTTCACTTCATTTATCCTCAATCACCTTTGTGCAGAAATTATGGGGGGAGGAGCAAACACAGTCTTTGTGTTACTACATTGTATTATTAACATCAACAGAGTGTCTGTAACTATATCCAGGGGTGTAGGAAACAGGGGGGGGCAAACAGGTGCAGATTACCTGATCCAATACCAAACCAAATCAAAACATTTGAAAACAATGAAAATTTGGCCCAAAACCAATGCACGGGAGATGGCGCTTTAGCATATACATAGTAGAACGTTACACTTTACACACCCAGGCATTCATTCAGAGTGGGCATACGCCTGTTGACATGGTGGGCCTGATTTGGACTAGATAGTGGCCCGATCCAGAGGTAAAATATGGGGTGGATTGCATGCATTCCAAAAGCACAGACAATGGCATCCTTTGTGAGACATCCCCTGGGAGATACCCTCAGCAGCAGAAAGCTGGAGCGCAGATCCCCTTCTATCCTCGTTTTGTTTTATATCCTTTGTATTTCAACCAATTAGGGCACAGAGGACCATATTCACAGACAGAATGAGCGAGGGGCAGCAGTAGCCGCCCCTTACTCATCTGAACTGTCCTTCAACCCAGCCCTGTTTCTAGGAACCTTATGGCACTTAGGGCTTCCTTAACTAACCGCTCATATTTTCCTTCTTAAGAAGGAAACTACGAAGGAGATCCCTTCCCCCCACTCTCCCCGACTAATTTAAATCTCTCCCCTACCCACTCATCTTAAAAAAGGACAGAGGCTGCGTGGCACAGCTCTTCCTTCCTAAATAAGTATGTGTGGTCTTTAAAGACTGCGCTTACGTAATCTAAGCACGCATGCGAAGTAGGTCATTTCCTAATTCTCCGCATTTGACAGACCCTGAGTCACACTGATACATCTAAATGAATTTGTAGAGTTGTAGCCTGTTGATAATAAGTGAGAGGGAAAACAAATCCCACCTTGTAGATCAGAATGTCTTTTATCCATAGTGGATCATCCGCTCGGTAATCTCCACAGCACAGAGAAGGGGGCAACGTTTTGCAGATCTATTTACTGCACCACAGCCTCATCAGTGGCAAACGCAGGATTTTTAAAGGGGGGTTTCCAAATTATTGTAATACATGTGTCGCTAGGACGGCGGGTGTAAGCGTAAGATCGCCTGAAAAGCCGACGTGCAGATGTTGCCCGGCGTCGCTACGGCAACGCCCGATCTTGGATCGGGCCTCTGTAGCAGCGCCGTAGGGACGCTGGAGTGTGTTTACTTTTTGTCCAGCAGTCAGCGTGCCCGCTCGCCTGGTCGGTCCTAGTTCCCGGGTTTAACATCTATTAGGATCCACCGTCGGAGCGGTACTGCTTGTCAGGTACGCTTGCCTACTGTTCACTACATTTTAGCTGAATTGTGCTGCTTTATTTGTTTGCTGTATTATCTATTTATTTTTGTTATATTGTGTTTACTGTTAGTAGTTAATAAATTTATGTATTATTATATCTGGATCACTTGTTCGTTTATTTGATAGCAACGTTTTACACTGTGAGGGGGGAGACCCTTTACGAGCTCCCCCTCTCTTGTTTTTATTTGTTAATACATAGGAAGTCCGTTGAATATCCAGCACGCATCCCATCAGCTGTTTGAGGAATTCTTTTCGTTTGGGGACTACAGTTGAATTTACCAGACTCCAAATCTACACGATTGCGTGGTCTTCTATCTGGACTTTACATATTTGATTTTGCTGGATGGACATTTACCATTGGGACTTTATTTTTTAATTTACATCACGGTTTTTGTTACTCTAATTATCTATAGATTTGGTCTAATTGGCACTATCTGTTTTTAGGATTCACTACCCTATATATGTTATTATTTATTCGTTGCAATTATTTATAATTTGTGTTGTCAGCTCTCTTTAAAGAGGAATATCATATCTATTTGCATTATTTGTTCTGAGATTAATAACGTTATTTTTTATATAATTTATTACTGATATTCCAGCATATTTGGTTTTTATATATATGGTCTCTCTTGCTGATATTTTTAGATCCCACCTCTGGTTTTATTCCAATTTTTAAATTTAGCGCCCTTCTGATACAATTTTACTCTTTTCAATTCTACTTCTAAGGGTTGGTGGTTTCCCTTATTTTCATTAGGGCTGCTTAGTAGATTTCTTATTTATTTCAGCGCCATTATTGTCCTCCTTTGTCTATTTGCATCACCCTGCTAAGATGAATAGTTTGATGGTAGACTGCAAACTGGATAACTGCTACCATCCCTTATTCTTGGATCTATAAAGCGTTTAAAGGCAACATTATGGTCTTTTACCCTGCCACATGAAACATTGACAAAGCTTTTATAAAAAATCAGAAAAAAGAGATTGGGGAATTCGGATAGGGAGAATAAGTGGTAAAAGTATTTTGGAAGAAGATTTAGTTCAATAATATTTAATAACATATTGTTCTGATATTTTATAAGGGTATATAATATAACATTAGACATGATCAACTTGGTTTTGTGAGCTTTTAAACGATTTTTTATGAAAAGCAAACAAGCGACTTGATTGTAACAAGCAAACAAGTGACACTGTAACAAACTAGTTTTCAGAGAACATTTATTTAATCTAACAAAGAAAGCTTCTTTACTTCTAGAAAGTAATTCCTCTATCCTTGGGCATGTTTCCCACATAACATTCCAAGAGATAATGTCAAATGTTCCCAAGCACCTCAATGAGATACAGTTTCTGTACTGAGGAAGATACAATTATAAACAAAATAATTATCTAATTCTATAAATATATAACAGAAAGTTTTCATTTAACACATTCCAATAAGAGAGTTACAAATTGCAATATACGGTTCACAGACACAGTAGATTATCTTTCTTTCTTTCTTTCATTCGTTCGTTTTATTTTACTAATGTATATAGGGGGAGGGGTGTAGATTACTAATCCTGAAGCAAAGTTTCCAGGAGCACAGAGTCAGTTGGTGGGAAAAGTACTGACAGAAATGAACTGGTCGATGTATAAAATAAAAAAAAGTGGAGGAATATTATTCTATATAAACATCATTAATGCTTTCAGTGTAAACAGTTAGGCATATTTTCCAGAACTGGAATAGTAAATGTCATTTACTGTATAAAATAAATAATAGACTCTTAAAGAATGGTGGTTCAGTGCCTGTATTGGTGCAACCACTTAAAAAATATGGGCCGGATCCAGAACTACGGCTGTCTTCCACAGACGGCCGTAATTCAACGAACAATAGCTACTTAGACCGCTTTTAGACCGCATATACGCAATCTACGTATCGAAACGATACACAGATTACGTACAATAGTAACTATGCATGCGCAGTAGCTATTGTTCGTTGAATTACGGCCGTCTGTGGAAGACGGCCATAGTTCTGGATCCGGCCTTATGATTGAATGCTTTGAAATAAAGAAGACTTGTGTTTATTTAAATTGGAGAAGGGGGGGTGGGGGAGCGTCAATGTCAGCATTTAGAATATATCATCATTAAGGGACCAATATGAGACGTTACTCAAACTGCTGCAGGGATATTATTGTTTGAAATTATCTCTATATGGAACATTTTGACTAGTGTATTGTATACATACCTAGTATAACCAAGCAATTATTTGATGGTGATTATAATGAATATAATTATGATATTAAGTGAATTAAGTTCAATATAGAAATATTGTCAATGATCTAATAGAGTAACACTGGGATATAGTAAAATGAGAAATTTACAGTGTGATTATGCAGAAACTGTAATGTTTCCAGCACTTTCTGACATCCATTTCTCTAATAATCCTATTGATATTACAGACTTTCCTAGGGAGTGTACAAGGCTCCTACAAAGGACTAGAACTAGGAAGGTGCACATAAAAAACCTCAAGTGTTTTGATGCATTTTTAGAAAATGGCCAACATTCATAAACACCTTGTGATTTTCCAAAATAATTTTTTTGACCGCTTAAGCAGCATTTGATCATTGCAGTTTTCCCTAAAAACGCCATCACGTTAGCGCTATATACAACTGCAGTTTTGCACCTGTAACGGTATATAGAAATAAGCTAAAGGCTAGTTATTATTTTCTGAATAATATTTAATACTTGAAATTTAAGCATTATAATTACTTAAGATGACTTACAATAACCATAAACTGGATTCAGGCTTACAAAAAGGGCCATTTCCTGCTCTCCAGGAGTTTTGCATCTGTGAACACACTGCTAGTGTTGCTCTCATTTGGAACTGTATGATCCAGAGCTGCAGTTTGATTTTCTGTATGATCCAGGTTTCAAGCCCAAGGAAGAGGAACATAGCATTTCAATTATACTTAAAATGAGCATTTTAATGAGGATTTCTTATCCACCCTTATTTCAAGTAAGGACTGATTGGAAGTCTTTAGGTTGACTCCTCGTGAGTTCAGAACTCAATGCAAGCATGGGGACAAAGCTTCCATGCGCGCAGACAGAAGTCTGGATTCACTGGAAATCTGATTGTAGGGCAGCATAAGTCTGTATCTGGTCCAATGTTTGCAGGGCATCTAAAGTTAAACCCAGTATTGATCTTTTCTTCTAGCTAACATGGGCAGATCTTTACTGGGAAACCTGCAGCGATGGCCTTGAATTTTATCACCCTGGCTTTGCAAATGGGTACCCAAAACTTCTGGCTCTTCAGAAGAGAGTTCAGGCAGTTCCACAGATTGCAGCATGGATAAAGAAAAGACCACAGGCACCTTAGACCAGCATTTTGGTTTATATGCAATTTTCTAACAGTCAATTTCTCCTGCTGTTAATAAAATTTATCAGTTTAAACTTGTCTCCTGTAAATTCATTTTATGTAAGTTCTCTCTGTATTACATATCTTCTGATCTGCAATAGACTTGAATTTGGTTTGTTCTGTTAATATCTGTATAGGGTTATATACATCAGTAATATGTCGTGCCAATATGTAATGTACATTTTTCCATTATACCTGTATTTTAGACAAAGGCAGAGTCAACTGTTCATATGGTAATTAAACACTAGCTTTCTTTGATCAGGAGAAGCCTCTCCCCCTCCAACACTGGTCCAATCAGATTTGTTACAGGGAGTATTTTGAAATTCCCACCTCGAAGTCAGATTAACCAATCAAAGCTCAGGAGAGTTCTAGTGAGGGACAAATTCCTTTCAGACACTCAGTATTGTGAGAGTGGAGAGGAGCCAGATGCTGAGAATCAGGATGGGTGACCTAGGTCATATGGTTTGGTGAGTGTTTCCAGGGAAATGTACAGCACGTGAGGGTATTCTATTTCTATATAACCTTATTCCCATAATTATTTAACATTATGTATTCTAGTGACTATGTTAATCTCATATTTCAAACTTATCCTACTCTAAAACACACTTAAAGTGCATATTTCTAAATTCTGCTTGATAATGTAAGATCCCTTTGTCTAAATGCCATGTGTGGTGGCCACCTTTAAAGATCCTTTGTCTGAATAGATTGAAGTAATTTCTGTTACCTGTATATTCCTGTGTTCATAAATAAATGTTAACTTTTGGTGACCTTATTATAGTACAAAAACATATAAAAAAAAAATAAAAAAAAAATTCAGGTTTCGACAGTTCATTGCATCTCTATACTGTTTTCAAAAGTGTTGTGATCTGCATTATGTTGTTTAACACTGCCTATACCTTCAGCGAATGCAACTAAAAGAACTATTGCTGGCAAATAAAATTTAAATAATAAATATCCTGTCCTAAGCTGAATTAATAGCTTCAACCTACACCAATACTAGGTACCAGTCTGACACATGTAGTTGGCTACAGAAACTGGAAGATATCTGAGACATCTATAACTGTGTAATAGTGTTGTGTGACCAGTCAATTATGACAGATAGCATAGCCACAGCAACTACTGGAAAAGAAAACAAAAAAAGCAATATAAACATATCTATCTACATAAAAGCCATTCTGCTCCTCAATGTTATACATGCACAGAAGTGTCCACATTGTGACGCAACTGCGCATGCTCCAATTGTGCGCAGAAAAAAACAAAACCCTCCAATTCCCTCCTCACATCCTGTAAATCCTTACTTTACTTACCCCATAGCAGTGGAATCCCCATACTGCCGCCCCACGTTCAGCTCCCTCCCTCTGTATTCCACAACTTCCTGCCCCATCCAAGAAGGCGGCGGGGGTCCTTCCTGTGTATGGAAGGGATCCGCTTCTGCTGCCGCCATCTTGAATGCGGCAGGAAGGTGCTAAATGAAGAGGTAAGGTTCTAGATGTGGAGATGGCAGCAGCGGATCCCTTCTACACTACCTAGCAACAGGATGTTTCTAATTTACCATATTGTAATGAAGTTTAGGCGCAATTACCCTTGTGCTGGTGCAGAATAATATTTTCCTTTGTCGAATATATTGCGGTGGGACAGTAAAGTATTAGATAAAGGGGGAGCTGTAGACATAGCTTATCTATATTTTAGTAAGGCTTTTGACAATGTGCCACATCACAGACTGTTAAATAAACTGGAATCTTGGTTACAGGATAGACAACAGAGGGTTGTAGTAAATGGAATCACTTCTAGGGGTGGTAAGGTAACCAGTAGAGTACCGCAGGGCTCTGTACCAAAACAATGAGAATGGCAAGTCAGATGCTTAGTTGCGTAGGGAGAGGAATTAGTAGCAGAGAGAAGTAGTGATGCCCCTTTATAGATCGTTGGTATGGCCTCACATAGAATACTGTGTTCAGTTTTGGAGGCCAGGCCCTGATTCAGAGTTTTAGCGGATGCGGAAGTCGCAAACGCTAAAACGTGCTATTCCAGAGGTTTGTGTTTCAGTAGAAACACACACCTCTGAATTGGCCGTATTTACCAGCCTTAATTGCTCCGACCGCACGGTCTTTTGTTTTATTAATAAAAAACACCTCCCCCGCCACCCGCAAGCGCTGAAAATAAATAAATAAAAAACGGCCCGCCAGGGCATGCTGCCACCAGTAGAACTACTAGTCCAAGCATGCCCATGAATGACTAGGCATGCTTGCACTAGCAGTACTATTTTCTGTGCCCTTCCAAAAAAACAAAAATGTAAACGTCCCAAGTGCCCCCTATAATCTTAAATACTAAAATAATGCAAATGCCCCGTCCCTTTCATAAAAAAAAAAATTAGCCTAATCCTAACCATTCTTATCTCAGTTTAACCCTACATTTCCATCCTGCAGCCTAACCTTAACCTGGGGACGTTGCTGCTGGTCTAGCTGTCTGAATTCTGACAATGGTACAGCTGCCAGCTGAATGGCAGCTGTATCATTGTCAAAATGCAATGGTAAATAGCTACAGGCTGCAGGGTTAGGACTAGGGCTCCAGAAGGGAGGGTGAAGGCTTAAGGATAAATGTTTTGGATTAGGTTGTGGGAAACGAAGGGTTAGGGGAGGATTAAGGGTAGGGCTAGGATAGGATAGAACAGTGTACCTGTCGGTGGATGATGCTTTGCGACTGCAGGTGTCACATTAACACCGCTGTAGAAAATGCCATTCAACTGTTGTGCGATGGTCTGTCACAAAACAGACCATCGCAGTGACAAACCACACTTCCTTAACCCTACCCTCTCCACAGCCTAACCAGAACAGGTACCTGTTGAAATAAGTGCATTTGATATTGTACCCATTCTGGGATTGAAATATTCTTCATCAAAAGGTCGCAGCAGCAACTACATCCCACTGGGGCTCTTTCTAAAGATTATATTTTTACTCACCCAATCAAAAGATCGTCTCACCAGATATCTTACCAGTGTGTACTGTCCCAAAATGCTCAAAAATCTTTTGAACCTGTCTTTTTGAACTCCTAATATTCCAAATCAACCATAGAAAGACAGCTTGTTTCTTGCAAGTGTGCTCTGTGTCTATTAGATGATCTTTGGAAAGTACACGCTGGTAAGATATTTGGTGAAAATGTCTTTTGATTGTAAAGATTATCTGCTGAAAATGTGTGTGCCCTGCTTTAAAATCATTTTTGGAGCCCTTGCATTTCCTAGGTTGCTTTTAAAACACCTGTATGATGTTCACCATAAACACTTTAGTGTACATTACGTACAGAAGTCAGCATAAAAATGGTACTGTGCAGTACCATCATCCCTAACAGAGTGCATCTGACCGATGCTGCACTTCGTATGGATCAGAGCACGCATGGGATGTGGGCTAATAATGCAAATCGTACAGTAAGGGCTTGGTTAAGATTACATACGATTCAGTATCCTACACAGAAGGGTTTCTGTGCATAATATTTAGGGTAGCTGTCAGGCATGCAGATTCAACATCCGAACGCAGGAAAGTAAGTGGATTGCCCTGCTCTCTTACAATCGGACCTCTAAATAAAAAAAATCTATACGAAAGCCTTTGCATCGTATGGAAACCGC